>BQNB010075755.1:0-31368 GCA_026074375.1 Tanacetum coccineum | reverse complement strand
AAAAATGGGGGTGTTATAACTGAACACCCTGCTCTGATAGTGGTGAAATGGAATTCAAGTCGCTGATGATGTTCAGTGAGTTAACACTCTGAACTGAACAATGTTTATCAGTCTAATGGCTTCAGCTTTGTACTCTCTAAGTAGTAAGCTGAAGGATACTATTAAGGAGTAATCCATCAAAGGACTTATCCTTAACGGGTTAACTCATCAGTGAGTCTTTTCAGTTTGAACCTTCAGCGTGTGTGCTCTTCAATGAGCTAGCTGATAAGTGTTCATGACACTGACGTAGTGTTTGGTATGTTGTAATCAAAGTGGGAATGAAAAAGATTACGATGAAATGAAAAAATATTGTTTGTTTACATTTATGGAATGTAATAATTCATTACAAAGAATCACCTATTACACAAAAACCATTCTTTATGGGGTCCTACTTTTTTTCATTACATCTTGTAATGGAATCAATATTACATAAAACTCCACCATTAACTAGCCATATTAAATAAACTTCCTATCATTAATCGGGTATTTTAGTCTTTTTATCATGATTCTATTACGTCTTATCATACAAACCAAACATGATTAATAATGGTAATGAATCATTACATTACACTATTTATTCCATTACGTCGGTTATTCCATTCATTTGATATTTCATTCCG
Source organism: Tanacetum coccineum (assembly GCA_026074375.1). Classification (NCBI taxonomy): domain Eukaryota; kingdom Viridiplantae; phylum Streptophyta; class Magnoliopsida; order Asterales; family Asteraceae; genus Tanacetum; species Tanacetum coccineum. The sequence continues at coordinate 30,709 of BQNB010075755.1, read as the reverse complement.
TCCTACCAAACGAACCCTGAAGGAATGACATATCTGGAATGAATTCAAATACTTGTAACGGCTTTAACCTATTCAAGTGGCAGTTCTAACTGCATTAATGACGACGTTTAATTGATCGTGTAACCACTAATCCCTATAATTATGGTGGCTAATTATGTGGTGATTAATGGGTCGTTAATCACTCATAATTTCATTGACTATGGTTGAGTGATCTCGACTAGAGATCATAACATCTGCATGAATGATACACAGAAAACCTAAACACTTAGATGCGCAAGGGTTATTGATTTGTGTCTAATTCAATAACAAACATTTGGTCTTATCCCAAGTAGATATTCGTGATACCCAAGCATGGGTTCGAATAGTTTACTTTAGAAAGTGATAACACGATTCCAAATGATATCCGGTAACCATTATTGGGAATTAGATACGCATTAATTATCTTCACCCGGTTTTTAACAAGTTCCCTATTCATATTTTCGTACCTTTCATAATGCACGCAATAAAAATTATAATCTTACCGTATTTAGAATCTGTTGAACGCAGATAACATACTGAGACGCATTGTTATTTGTATCTCATTTCATGGGAGATATTCATCAGGTAATATTCCCTTTGTTCTTTTTAACTAATTCATTCCCGTAATATTTTATCAAAAAAGTAACCTTAGAACAATTACAATTGTGTTTTATTTTTTACAGCCAATGCATGTTAAATTCACTAGTGATGAAGGTGGAAACACCACTGATTTGCGATGGTTTAGACATTTTATTGATAAATGAAAAAAGCTTTATTTATTTGGTTTCAACAATATCCATGTTAAACATGTATGTGTATAGAACTGTTTACATAGGTTCAAGCTAGCGAGATGCTGTATAAGCAAATTGATTATCAATGCAAAATATTTTAGTTTTTTTAATGACGCTAAAAATTGATGCTTTTATGTAAGAATTTTCAAATGAGTTGTATTTAAGGGTTATAACTTTGTAAAAATAATATTTAATGAACTCATTATTTCCATATTTATACATATTTAATAATTATAATTATGAAAAGTGTTGCTAAATAAAAAATGTTCGAAGATAATTCATGGTTGATTTTGTATTTAAGGTAAGCTCAAACACAACCCATAAGGTTGTGGTTAGCAAAGCCCTTTGTTAAATTAATTTTAAGAATACTAGTAAATGATCAAACAAAAAACTCCTAGTTACTGGTCAGTGATGAATTTTAAACTGCCTATACCTTTTACAACAAGCTGGTCAAAATACAAGATCTTTTTCGGTTCCGTTAAACTCCACCTTTTCGAGAATATGGGCATGACCACTTCAAGTCCATCAGGGCCAAGTACGGTTCTTGAGACCTCCCAAATTTTAGTGATGAACAACTCTTGCCAACTCGGCCATCTCTGTTTCAAAATCCAGGATAAGTTCATCATTCAACAAGCTTTTCTCAAGTAAATTTTCATTCTCGTTTTGGACTTCTTTCCTCAGTTTTTCTTCATCGTCAAGTCTCGTCCTAAATTCCTCAATCTCATACTCAAGTCTCTTCCTCACTTCTTCCTCATTTTGACCTCTCTGTCTGAGTTGTTCATTCTCACATTGAGCTCTCATCCTTAGTTGTTCCTCTTCTTGAATTTTTTTCCTTAAGTCTTCATTCTCATATTGGACTATTTTCCTTAGATCTTCTTCATCATGAACCCTCTTCAGGAGTTCTTCAATATCATGTTGTGCTCTCTTCCTTAGTTCTTCCTCGTTATGAACTCTCTTGATGAGTTCTTCATACTGGAATTGAACTCTTTTTCTCAATTCCTCCTCATCCTGAAATTTCTTCCTGAGTTGTTCAATCTTTCGTTCAGCTCTCTTTTTTAATTCTTCCTCGTCTTGAATTTTCTTACTGAGCTCTTCATTCTCGTATTGAACTATTTTCTTCACTTCTTCCTCGTCATGAACCCTCCTCGTCCAAAGTTCTTCATTATCATCTTGAAGTTTCTTCATAACTTCCTTTTCCTCTCTTTCCTCCTCTATAATCCCCTTCAATTCAGTAATTTCCCTTCTTAGATTCTCAATCACATTTGATTCCTCATCCTACAAGCCACAATCACCATATAAGAATCTAGCAGTGTAAAAATGGATGAGCGATGGAATGAGTCAAAAGTGATGGATCAGTTAGACCAAGTTAAATCTTGTTAACAGATCGACAGTTTATGTTATATCTTTTCCGGGCATAGCCAGCACTATAAAAGTTTAACTATATTGTACCGAAAGATATACTATTAGCTAAAAGATTCTGAAGAAAATGGCAAATCAATAGAAGCCATGAATCACCAATGAATCATCACTATCCCTATTTTGCAGAAAGAAAGTCAGGATAGTTGGCATGACGTCTCATTAAAACAATTGTCACACAATTTCAACCCATACTAGTGAAAATGATCAGATTTGCTTTTATAATTTGTTAACAAGCCGTCAAGCATGTAGATCCAATCTATTTTGACAGAACACAGAATGCAACACATTTTGACTCATCACACAACTGTCCCATCCACCAATTGTGTCACCTATATTCACGTTCAAGAATAAGAAATTACAAGTTCGATTAGAGGATTTGCTAGTAGATATCTATGTATGCACTCTGATACAACTTATGCATATCGGTATTTTGATCTTTTAAAGTTTGATCGGCGAACATGAAAAAAACAAGCCCAGATTCAAAGTATAAGACACACGAGTTGAAGTGCACCAATATATAAAGGCATTGAGAAAGGAATAAACAGAGAAAAAGTTAACTTACATCACTTGATACAAAAATCATGGAGTGATCTTGCAATATTGGTTCTTCCTCTTCCCTTTGCACTCCAACTATTCTGGTAACTCTTTCACTCCCTACTTCAATTGGCTGCTCAATCGTTCCAGGTGCAGTTCTTACATAGGATTCCTTTTAGAAGTTAAAAAACGATCATTAGAAAATTTAGATACAAGTGTCATTATGTGTGCAGGAGGGTGACGTAACTAACTTGAGCGATCGCCCTGATAAAATTAATTTTCATCTCCGCTGATGTTGGCTGAAGCGTCCATAATATCTGAAATATAATGAGCCATAAGTGACATTACATAAATAATAACAGCAAAAAACAAAAAGGAAAAAAAAGAAAACAGATACATACCTGAGTGTGCTCTAGTTGCTCAAATTTCATAGTCTGGTATTGCCTAGTGCTGCTGTCCCATCGGCATACACGAGGAAATGTGGATGTACCATCCAGTAATTTAGGCCTTCCGGTAATGATATGCTCATAATACCATATCTGTGTACAATAAAATACATACTTAGATAACCAAGTGCTTGAATAAACACCACCAACTAAACAAAACTTCAAGTTATGCATTTTCATATTCAAATTCCTCAACTATAAAAGTGAAAAATTGTATTCGTTCTCGGTGACACTCTTAGTCCCTTATAGTTCAGATCTCAAGAAGCCAAATGAGCCAAACCACCAGCTTACATAGCCTTACAAAAACCACATAATGTTTCTAGTTACAGAATTCGAGAATTTACGTGTCCTGTTTTTGTTAATAACTAATCATCAGTTAAACTGGTGATTTTGATTGTCTTCCATGAATTTCATTATTAACCTTGTTTAGGCTTTTAAGGGTCGTAACAGAATTCGTTGATTGGAAGCACTTTGATACTATGTGTGAAGTCAAATGATTCAACTTTTTGGACCGACGGAATATGATTGTAGTGGAATGGTATACTTGTAACCATATAAGCCCGTAAAAAAAACTCAATAGAACCTAGTCAAAACAGTAATATCCTATGGTCCCACATAAACAGAACATAATATACCAAGCCAATACTTAAAATTGCAGCAAAAAATGTGATTTTGGAGTTTGGACACAAGTTGGCCAGTGAAAGGATTTCTTATGCATTTGTATTTCCATATTTTGTGTTCAAAATGAGTCATTGTTATAAACGTGTTCAATTTTAACTTGAGAATAGCAATGGTTTTGCCATACTTTTGAAAGTTATATAAATGGTTCAAAAAGTGAATCAATCAGTTAAAAGAGACTTAACCAAGTGAATTGAAACTTACTTGAAGAAGAATTAGACATCCACCAATCTTATTTGTTTTTTCAGTTTTTCTTTTGGTCAACCAGTCATTAAGATATTGAAGAACAGCGGCACCCCAAGCGAAACAGCTGACATTATTCAAGTCTTGAAGAAAGGAAAGATACCTTGAATCCACCTTCCCATTTTCACTTGGGAAAAGTAACGTTCCAAAACAATATAATAAAAACACCCTAACAAAAGATTGATCATCATTCTCACCAATAGACTCAAGTCTATCCTTAAGCGATTCAACACTAATATATCTATTCGAAACAGAAGCATCAAAACTTTTCTCTAGGTTTGTTAATGGTGCATCTTCCTTTAGGACCACAGGTTCACCAATAACATGTAGTCCTAATATCAAAGCAACATCTAAAAGGGTTACTGAAATTTCTCCAACTGGAAATACAAATGCTTGTTTCTCAATACTCCATGTGTCCATCAACTCGATCAATTGGGACCTCCTCAGGATGTGTTGGGGAATTTGTAACAAATAGCCAAATCCTACTCTTTTAATGGAGGTCCTTTGGCTTTCGGTCAATTTATTCACTTGATTTAAGAATGAAGGCAGTGAAAATTTTGTAGTGAAAGCCTGCATTAGAAACACGTCTTTAAGGTTAATATTGCAGCTAATAATTTTTTATTTGACATAATAATGCAAAACAAATCATCAAAAAGGAGCAGGTATGTAAACCTAAGGCACTCAAATATTTGCAACACAATTTAACATCAACATAACTAATGCAGTAATGAACCATATATAAAGAAAAACATTGTTAGGGGTGCCTGGGATTGCTTATCTTTTCGCGTTATGCTCCTGCTTAATAAAAACTACATGTAAGCAAATTAGAAAAGTATTCCGGGAATTGTGTTTGGATTTGCTTATTTTGTGAAAAAACAGAAATACTCTAAAAAGTCATAGTCGTAAAACTGGCTAAGCTGGACTCACGCGGTCGGCTACGTTGTAGTCGTAAAACTGGCTAAGCTGGACTCACGCGGTCCTTTGTAGTGCTCGATTTGGAATTCTTATACATAAACTTCAAAATTATAAGTGTGATATTCTCATATGACCATTGAAGAGTTCACCGGATAATTGTTTAAATACTTTAAACCTGAGTTTTGAACGAGTTAACCGGATTTTGACCAAACCGTTCTTTTTTGGCCGATAGGCTCAACTGGTCCGGTCAATAAGACACTAACGTTGTAACTCGCTGGAAAAAGTAATTATTTGTTGACAATTTTCAATCAATTTATTTTATGTAACAGTTTTAAGTTAAATGTGTTTGTAAAAAAGTAGTTTACATTTCAACAACAACAAAAAAATACTTGACATTAAGTAGATAAGCAAGCAGTTTGTGAAACGCAAAACTAGTTCTGTCCAACTAAACCAATCAAGCACATTATCAAGAAATGGTAACAAGTGAAAAAAGGTAACAATTTCAGGTTTTCATTATGACAATTATATAACTGAAAACTCAATTAAGATAAGTAGAAAATCAAGATAAAAGATTGCCATATATAAGGAAACAAGATAAGAAATTTATACCACAAAAACTACACAAGTCACAAAATGGTAACAAATCAAGAGTTAGAGAAAATACCATTACAATGTTGTTGTTTTCTCATATCAGAAAGTAAAAAGGATCTGTGATTTGGTCTTCCTCACCTACTTTTTTTGCAAAGAAAAAAAAATATATTAAACGATAAAAGGTAAAGTGAAGCTTACATGGGAAGTTTAAACCTAAAGGCGCCAAATATAAAATTTTGTGAAAATTTTTGGCAGTTTAGATCATGTTTATCAACAATCTATCACAACCCAATCTCTTTTAAAATATTATTTTCTTATTTTTCCATATATACAATAAATACATACAACCAATCTTAACTTTTCTACCATTTATCTACAACTCAACCAATCTAAAAAAAAATATTCATAGCCAATCTTGATGTGACATGTGCCAGATTGAGTCTACAAATTGAAGGTCACCAGGTGTTTATCAACAATCTATCACAACCCAAACTCTTTTAAAATATTATTTTCTTATTTCTCCATCTATACAATAAATACATACAACCAATCTTAATTTTTCTACCATTTATCTACAACTCAACCAATCTAAAAAAAAATATTCATAGCCAATCTTGATGTGACATGTGCCCGATTGAGTCTACAAATTGAAGGTCATCATGTGACCGACCAGGTTGGTGATCAGATTGTTGTATTCACTTTCTAATTTTTTACAAACTTAATGTTATATTAAGTATTTATTTGATTTTGTACTTCAATGGGTTGGTGAAGGTCACCAATAAACATAGTCTTACGAGTCTCGAGGTACATTTCATAGTTTTTGAGGTCACTTGTCTTTTAGTGAGGCCGGTAACAAGCCATTGCTATTCGTTAAAAGCTTGGATAATGATTGATAAAAGCAATGTTTTAAAACTCGGATTAATCCGACTGGTTAAATCGTTTAAATCATAATTGGTTCGGAGACCGGGCCGAATGTGATTGGATTTTTGCTTGTTTGACACCCGTATTAAACCGTCGGTTTTTCGTTGACCCGGTTTGATAAACCCGGTCGGGTCATATTTTTTTTAAATCTAACAAAACATATTTTTTTCCATAAACATTTCTAAGTTTAATTGACAAATTGAAGTGGCGATTTCTAATGTTAGTTAAAATAGAGTTACAACTAACTTAAAACACCAACTTATGTTGTATTATTATAGTCTATTACAACTTGTAATTATTAGAGGGTGTTAGTTCGCCATAATCTAACGTAATTGTAATCTGAATTTCATTTTAATCCTGTTTTAAAAAAATTGTAATTAAGATTATATTACATAAGTTGTTTAGTTTGCAACGTAATTGTAATCTATTCACTCAAATTACATTGAATGGGGTAATTCATATGTAATTCAAGATTTTACCATTTTAATTATCAATATTTATAAATAATTATAATTATTGTTAGATTATTATTATTATTATTATTATTATTATAACATCATTTTATTAGAAGAAATAAGATATTTACAAAAACTTAGTGGAAAGTCGGGATACTATCTGGGCACCACTCCTCTAGCAATAGAAAAGTCGATCCTACTAAAAATATGAATAGCATTACGTGTCTCAATATCTTGAGCCACTGGGAACTTTCGGATCCGCTTCAGCAAAGTCACCGCATCCTTCTCAAGTTCCCCAAGAAAAGAGAATGAGAAGGGGAGAAAACTGTATCCAATATCTGCGCATTTAGCCTCATACTTGACGCGTTTACGCTGTGCAGCCTCAATCACGGCATGACCGGGCACAAAATCAACCATCCCAGTTTGCGTGAGCGGCGATGACCCTGTTAAATCCACACATACATCAAGTCCACCGTCCCACGAGTAATGCAACATATCATCTGGATGTAAGGATTTATCTCGTCTTCCACCAGCCAGATGTTAACTTCTTTACCAGCTGAAATCTCGGACCGAAAACATATGTCGACAAGGGTATCACGCACAACGTTATGCCGATGCTTGATACCAACAATACCAGCACATGATACAGCATGGTCCCCATAAATATCCCCCATAAAGACCCTAGAGCAAGCTGAACAGGGTTTCAGAACAGGGAATAAGGGAACACCTAACCGATAGCATAACATATACCGGTAAGTCCTACCGTTCATAGTATGTCCCAACCCAGAGATCGAAACCACCCTAAGCCAATCAGAAGTATGGTCCTCCATCTGAGACTTCCATAAAGCCATATGTCGAGTAGATAAAGAAAAGGTGGATTCAGCCGTTTGAGTAGCACTTGTGAAATATATATCTGTCAGTTTCTTCATGAGTTTGGGGGCAACGATCTTACTTAGATTACTCAAAAGGTCAATCTTCATTTTCAAATTAAAAGCATTCAAGGCATTATCAAAGTCAAGCCCAAAAGATACAATATTAGAGTGTCGGAGCAACTTAGTTTGCAACTAGCATACTGGAGTCTAGATGCAAGAAATGCATAGTTGAAAACATCACTTGTAGAGTAGACACCAAGCCCCCCCTCCCCCGGGGGTAAGAAAAGGGTAGGGTGGCAAGCCTTCACTGCCAATCACCAAATTCGGGTCCAAAAGCAGTAACAATGCGCTCTAGAGAAGAACGAAGAGCCGTATCAAAAGAATGTTAAGCCAGCTCAAAGACACGAGGAGAACACGTGCGCATAGCAAAATATAGTTTAGAAATACCCGCACAAGCACGAAGAAGTAGCAACTCACATTGAGGGTCATTGAGCTTAGCAACAGCATCCATAAGCTCGATGGATTTGGCAACTCTCCTCAACACAAGTTCACTGCTAAAATCAAAGTCTACACTAACAGGACCACATAGTAATTTAACACCATGTAAAGGTCGGGCAATAGTAGGTGGGAAAATACCCATAAGTCTGCTTCTAGGATCTTCCTTTGGCCAAAAAACCTCAATTTTATTAACATTGAGATGCAAACCACGACGAGGTCCATCCTCCATAATTAGCTCCAAGACCTTCCCCACAACCAACGTATCTCCAATAATAGTGCCATCATCCAGATACCAAGCATGAAATGAAAGGCTAAAGGAGTCTTTAATCTTACATATCAAGGGATGTAGCACTAAGGCAAAAAGAAGAGGTCCAAGAGGATCACCTTGTTGCACACCTTGATGCGACCATAAGGTGTGTTCCCTATAATATAATCTAGCTGGGGAAGAGTAACAAAATTCCACCCAACGAGAAATAGCAGGACAACGAAGATGGACTTCCTCTAACATAACCTCTCGATCTACCAAGTTGAAGGCATTTTTAAAATCGACCAACAACATCGAAATACCAACTTCATCCCCACGACCCTCAATCAAACGATGCACGGCGTGAAGTATAGCCTCACCTCCTCCCGACACCCCAACACCAAAATGTAGATCATCTAGATAACCATCTAAAGAATGACCAATCAAAACAACACTAACCTTTGAAACTAGACGCCTCCAAACAGTACCCACAACTATAGGACGGATACCACCTCCCGGATTAACAAGCGGTGTGAGAGGAGCACTAGCAATATACTCACCCAGTATCTTGGACAGTTCCCGTCAAGAAAGAGATTTAGAAGAGACCAACTCATCAGAAATATCAACAGCGGCTCCACTTAAGTAATCCATAAGGTGTTGTGCACGCAACTCATCCCGTCCACAAGACGTACCACGAGGAAAACTCTTAATCCTGTCTAGCACCACAGTTGGAGAAGCGATGAGGTGATGATGATCAATAGAAATATGTGGCAAGGAGGGAGCAGGCTTGAAAGGGTGCTTAGCCTTTAAGTCCTTAAGAGTAGCATCATTATAAGGAGCAACACCTGAAGAGAAAAGAACTCTGACTGAAGCAGTATAATGATCATCACAAATCTTCCTCTTGCACTGCTTGATATTCCGCTCACTTAAATCAAGGCATTCTTCATCAATATCAAACCACTAAGGGGAGGGTTCAACTAAAGTCTCCCTCACAAGCTGCAAACTACCACCTAGCACACTCCAAGATCGAATGGCATTAGCAATACTCTCTTCTTGACGTTGGCGCTTAATTGCAGACTTACACTCAAGATTACTCCTCGGGCAAAAGGTTTTAAGAAGAAAAAGAGGCAAGACTAACAAACTAACCCAACTAGAGATATCACCAGGCTTACAAATAGGGCTCCTTTCAATACCCAAGAAAACCCCAAACGACACTTGGGATGGATGGATTTGACAGTACGCAACCCCTTTGAGAACAAACTATCCAAAAGAGCCAAAGTAAAACCACCATGTTGGTCATGCAACAAGTCTTCAACTTGATCGATCTGCTTGAACAAGAAGGGACTTGTGGCTTTGTAAGGTCATAGAGCATGAAACGAACAACGTCATTACCACAATCAGGAGGTGGCGCAATATCTTTGCCATGGTGACACTTAGCCTGAAGAGTATGCGTTTTGTAACAAACACCACATAACCACAACCCCATACACATAAGCGTTACCTCGGCCCTCTAAAAAACAATCAAATCAGTGAGAAAGGAGTGCTTAGTGATAGCTTGTGCCTCACCACTACAATGCTGATCACGAAGGTGTGTGATCAACGAAGTCTTGGTAAGACCATTTCCACCACCATCTTGACACCCACTAAGACCCATAAATGGACAATGAAATCGCACAACCGTCATATAAGCTACCATAATGAAACCAACAGTCCAAACGTCTAGGGTCCCTAGAAACAACCCTAAAAACCCGTTAAAGAAATAATACCAAATGTATAAGAAAAAGCATACCGAATGAAATATTCACAAACAGAAGAAGAACCTACGATCCAACTTAAGCATGTTAAATTAAAATTGCGTAGATATTAAATCATGCCATGAAGATGATTGGAGGATCTGATCGCCAACAATACATCTTTATTATTAACATAATTCTTCATATACAAGACGTTGAATTAATAAATCAAGATGTTGAATCAATAAATCAACATGTCCATATGCTAACCAATGCTTATTATTATTATTATTATTACATCACTTTATTATTATTATTATTATTATTTTATAAAACATTAGTGGGAAGCCGAGATACTATCTGGGTCCCCGCTCCTTTAGCTACAGCAAAACCAATTTTATTAAAGATATGAACAGCAACACGTGCCCTAATGTTTTGAGTCATGAAGAACTTTCGGATCCGCTTCAGTAAGTATCATTCTCTAATTCTCACAAGGAAGAGAATGAAAAGGGAAGAAACCCATATTTATAAATAATAATAATAATAATAAAATAATAATAATAATAATAATAATGTATAAAATAATAATAATAATAATAATAATTGACGCCCCGTGGTTGTAGGATATCCTCCTTGTGAGTGAGGCCCCGTGGTTGTAGGATATCCTCCTTGTGAGTGAGACCCCGTGGTTGTAGGATATCCTCCCGATGAATGATAATTTCCACTAGCACCTGCACCACTTCCACCAGGTTGATTGGCCATGTCGTAGTGGAATTACAAAGCTCTTTGTGACCCGACAAAAATGAAGCTAGACACGAGATCCCTTGTGATACAATAATCAGAAGAAATAAAAGGTTGGTTATTATTATAAGCCTAAATGAAGAATAACATACTCGCGTGTTATGTACGTGAGCTCGGTCAACACACAAAGTCAAAACCAACCCCAACAGATTTTCCCGCCTTTTCATTTCTTCTTTAAATACTCTGTTAATCATTTCATTTCTTTTCAAGCTTTGTATGATACTCTTTCTTCTTTTTAATAGTTCCATTAAACTCATCATCAATATAACAGATCCCTTTTAACCATTCTCATTTGAATTTACCAATTGATTGTGAATTTTAGTGTTAATGTGTTGACTAATTCCAGTTATAAATACTTAACCCAATTAGTGCATTCCATTTGGTATCAAAGCCTCTTTTCTGGCTACCAAGAACTCTCCGATTCTGTTACAACAACCTCATTCTTCTGTTATAACCGTATAACCATTTTTTCCGATCAAATTTTGGTCAAAATTTTTTCCATTTCACAAATACGTCATTAGGTTGTACTCGTTCATTTCCATTTCACAAATACGTTTAGTTTTGCTCTGATTTTGACCAAGTTTGATCATATACGGTTAATTCTTGATTCTGTTAGGTGTTCTTAAGGTATAATTGTAACTGTTTTATCATCAATCATGGTGAATACACGTAACACTAGTTTAGATGTTCCTATTGATCCAAATTTCAGGAATTGGGTCATTGATCATGTCACTACTGTTTCTACAAGTTTGAATGAGAAGTTGGACTTGATGGCTAACAGTTTGAGAGATATGATGATAAAACTTGATTATTTGGCGACTGATGTTAATAGGCTTAAGGGTGGTGAAGGAAATAGCAATGGTAGGTTCAGTCATATGAGTAAGCTTAAGTTTCCAAAGTTCAGTGAGAGGATGTAAAGGGGTGGATGTTTAAAGTCAAACGGTTCTTCACCATTGATAACGTTCATGATGAGGATAAGGTGAAGATTGTGTCCATCCACTTACACGATAAGGCTTTGATTTGGCATTTGCAATTTGTTAAGGTCCATGGGGAGGATGTAGCTTAGAATGTCTATGAAGAAGCCATTGTCAAGAGGTTTGGACCATTGAATGAGGATCCTATAGCTGAACTTAAAAATCTCAGGTATGAATCTACTATGAAAGAGTACCAAAGTCAGTTTGAAAAGTTGGTTACATAAGTAGACATCACTGAGGCTCAGTCTATTAGCATGTTCATTGCTGGTTTGCTTGCTAGCATAGAATTGAGTGTGAGAATGTTTAGGCCTAAGTCTTTTGTGGATGCCTTTAGTTTAGCAAATTTGCAAGAAGCTACACTTGATGTTGTTAAACATAGGAATACTCTAATTTTGCAAACCCCTAAGGCTAATAATGGACTCTATGCAACACTACTACTACTTTAGCTTTGTCTGCACCAAACACTCAAATTGTCACCAAACAGCCTGAAATAGGAGACAGTTGAGTCAAAAACAATTAGTTGAGAAAAGAGCAAAGAATTTATGCTTTTATTATGACCAAAAATACATGCATGGCCATAAATGTAGTGGCCAAATGTATGCATTAGAAATAAGCCCTGGGGAAGGAGATTGTGAATTGGATTTGTCTGAAACACAAGAGGATGAGTTTGCAAATAAGGGTCAAGAGTTGTTTGAGAGTGAATTTTACCTGAGAGCTCTTTGAATGCTTTGAGTGGTGTGGAAAACTAAAAAGGGGAGAGGGGTTGAATAGTTTTTCCTATTTAAATTTGCTTTCAAAAAGTTAGTTTAAACTTTATGTGAAGTTGACAATATTGATGTTTGTATGATATGTTATCTAAGTATAAAATGCAAGCAAATATAAAAGAGAGTAAGAAAGATAAAACCAAGACGCAAGCGTTTATAGTGGTTCGGCTACAAGGACACCTTCCTTGCCCTACTCCACTTCCTAAGTCACCTACTCGAGAGTTCGTAAACACTAGTCACCAATCTCCTTCAATCGACGGAGAAGCCTCACAACGTCGCTTACACCTTTTAACGGTACAAAGCTAAATACCGGATTCTAACAAAGGTAGAATCAACCGAATGGAATCTGTGACACTTCGTAAATTTCCAGGTCAACATCTTTGACTTTTTACGTGCATTTGTTGAATTTTATAAGTTACGTGGTGATTTGACCAAAAACCGGGAAATTGTCTCGCGTATAACTGAGAAACGTTACCGGATGCGTTTCGGCTCATTAAACGTAGTCTTTGAATGACCATCGCGTTTTTACCTTGCAATCATATATTTAAATTTCTGTGATTTATTTCTGAAAGTCGTGCATTTTTTTATTTTTCGGGTATCATGTGTATTAAAAATAAACTCTTGAACAAGTTTAAATATCTTGAACTTATCTTGATAAATATCTTAAGAGAAGAAATCAAAGTCTTGGCAATTTTGGTCCCTTTTTTCTCCCTTTATTCGTCCCCCCTAGCCAACACCCCTCCTTAAAAATCTCCACTTTGTCTAAAAATGGTACAAGCATCCCATGTAAAATTCAAATAAAGCATGGATAGATGCATTGTATTATTTCACTCTTTAAAAACATTCTCTTACTAAAAACACACACACAAGAAATCATTTTCTTTTTCATCTCTTCCTTGTGGCGTCGGACGAACCAAACAACACCAACCTTTGGTGTTTTTGCTTCTTGATTCAAGTTTTGTTGACGATTTATTGATCGTGGTGCATTCCAAGTGTTATTTGGGTCATTTATTTGGTTATTCGGGATATACTTTTAGTCTTTTAGGGTTAAAGATACAAGCTTTTCATCACCATCTTTTTCACATAAGTAAGTATCATCGTTACCTTCGTTTGAGTGAACTTTCTCTACTACTCGTTCACTCGTCGCCATCTTTTCTTCTTAAAAACTATATCATTCATGTTTGAGGTCACTCTTTATAACAAAAACATTAAGATAATCAAGGTTGTACAACTCGTTTTCAAGATTGAAACTTTATTTATAAACTTGTACTTTTGTTGTACTTTTGAGTTCATGGTAAAACGTTTAGTGTTATAAGTGGCGTTTGGTAAGCAAGACGATGGGATTAGGTTAGTATTGCATATAGTTTTGTTGTTGGAGTTAGGTAGTTGAAGGAGTTAGGGTAGTTTTGCGAATTTGTGAAGTTGTGGTGAAGTTTTGGATTGATTTCGAGTAAAATACCTTGCTGCCCAGAATTGTTTTGTGGGTTTTGGGCACCTTAAAAATGTTTTGGTTACTTAAAACTCTAAGAATATGATAGTCATAACGCAAATTTTGATATAAAGAACACTAAAATCGGATTTAAAATGAGTAAGTTATGGTCAAAAGAAGTTTGGGAACATTTTTTGGCAAAACTGTTTCGGGTACATTCTGAGCAGATTCTTAAATGCGTGTTTTGACCCCTTTCGGGTCCGAACCGGCTAAAGGGTATAAAAGAAAACTTGTTCGGAATGATTTTTTTAGTACAACATGTGAATTTTCTTGAGGCATGAAAGTCAAAAACGAAGAAGTTATACCATGTTAAAATCAGATCGTTTTTTGAGACACTATAATTAAGTTAGGTGTTGATTGAAATCATACAATGGCTTTTCGAGTGTTTTCGAGTCTGGTTGAGCTTTAAAAACCTTAGCGAATGATAACGTATCGGTTATATATATTTAGGAGACGTTAGAAACTTTCTAAAAATAGTAATTTTCGTATAAACGTCGTAACTTAACTTTATATCTTCGTTAAGACACGTTTTTTATTAATTAAACTAAGACACAAACACAGGTGGATGATATATACTTCTATAAAGGTTTTAGTCGACGTTTCGGTATATTATTCTTGCTTCTAAAGCGCGTCTTTTAGCTAGGTCGCGGTTAGAGTTGTTTGGCTACTCTCTTCTTTCGTTGATTGCTTTCGTTGATTACTTTCGCTCACCCTTTGCTTAAGGCGAGTTCGTAGCCTCACGTTTTACTACTTTACACATACTTTACAACTTTTAGGGGTAAGAACATTGCTTGCTTTTAAACTTGTGACACAAGTACTTTACTTTACTCTACAAGTTTACGTGTTGCTAAGTTACCGTTAAAACCACTATGCCTTGTTACCATGAACTTTAATTATGTAAGCGCGAGTGATAAAAATAGATCTATTGTAACTGAAAGCCCCGTCAGGTTTGGTAATTCACACATGACCCGACGAGCTGGTTTTTAAAAACGGACATATACACAGTCGGACTTGGTAGGTGGTCTTTGGTTAGCCAACCAATAGGCAATCCGTGCTTAGCATCAAGAATTCTACATACAGTTGTAATTATCTTCGGTGTCAAGAGCATAGTGCAACCAAATACCTTTTTTTGTGATATGTTAAGTGTTTTACGATAGTCACACTTTTACAAATCTTGTGGTCCATACTTACGTTATTGTTAGCCTCAAAATATTGAGTCGAACAATTAAGTCTCGATCATTAAATAAAGTCACGGTCATTATTATATATAAGGAACTTAGTAATATTGTAATAGAAAGGGTCACAGGCTCGTCGGATAATCTAATATTGTATGTGTTACGGGCTAAAGCCCATTAAGACCAGAGGGCGACTCATGGCGTGTAAGAAAGGAAGAAAACATTGTGACAACTGTCTATTTTGAGGCCAGTAACCGATAGCAAACATACCAAATTTTTGACTCCATTAAATTTTTGTTGAGACACTTTCTAAATGGTCGTGTCATTTTATGAACTAAACATTCATTTTCTAGGAACCCTAGTTTTACGAATGCACCTTTTACGTATGATCGTAGGAAAAACGGCTTAACCATTAACGATATGCTCAAAGGTCATTAGAACAATGTCAATAATCATTAATAAGTATAAGTCATTCACTTTTTTGAACTTAGGCCACTTCACTTTTTATAACTTACAAGTCTCTTGGTAAACCCATATTGGCGTAAAATTTTCGTTTTAGCAACTGTTACACGAAGAGCTACGTTTTTCTATAACGGACTTAAAACACTTCAATATGACCTAAGTGTATAAATTCACTCTTAACCAACATTAATTAACACATTTTACATTTAACCTACAATATACTACAAATTATACACATAATTATACCTTTTTACATAAAAACTTATACATGTAACATTCAAAATACTACCTACACTAAATAAATAGATAAATATTAATATTAAACACTCAAAAATCCGATTTTGGTCCTCCTTGAGACCCCAAAATCGTGATCCTTGTCCCCTATGCCTCCCCCTCCTCTAATCACATTGCAAGCTCATTTACACACTTATAAACACTCCTACACTCAACCACCCTTCACACTTATTCATTTTTACTCTCTTCCTTATCGCATGCACTTCTCTCTCTCACTAAAAGATCTGGTTTCCTCTTCTTCTTTCCCATATTGGTCAGCCAAGAACAAAGCACCACAATCCACCACTCAAAATCTTGATTAAGCACAAGAATAACACTAAAAAAGGCTTGTTTAATCATCCTTAACAAGCCTTTTGGTTCATTTTTCACTCAAAGAATCATTTGAGAAGGGTGAACCATCTCAACTCATCCTTCATCTTTCCATTTCTTGGAAGTCTTCAAGGTATAGCATGGGTATGAGATGATTCAGGTACATCTCATGCCTCAAAACCGGTTATTTTGTCTTGAAAACCTAGGTTTAGGTATGTTCTTGATAATAATGATAAATAAATTAAATAATGTTATAACACCTTAAAGATTATGGTAAAACAATTATGGGTAGAGTTGGGTGATTTGGAAGCCTCTATGATAAAACTAGTAGTGAAAATAGACGTAAAAACCTTGATTTTATGCTAGATCGGAGGTTGTTTGGAACATGCAATGAGAAAATATTTTTCTAAATGAACTAATGGATTTTTATGTTTATAAATGATCTTGATATAATAAGGTTAATGGTACATCTTGGTGTTCTTGGAGGTTTAATGATGGAACTAGCAAGGTAAACAACATGAAATAAGGGTTTTTGAATCATTTTTAACACTTTTGGAGTCATAGATCAAAGTGGAGTTTTTGTCCATGATGCTACCGAGTTTAGCATCTTTTTACACTCTTCAAAAAGTTAGAAAAACGTTATGGGACTTGCATTGGTAAATTAGATATTGAGGTGTAGGATTAGTAGCATGGATTGAGCCTAAAAGTCGCGTTATTGAGCTAAAATGGGTTACATCTTGCAAATACATTAACATGGATTTTATTAAAGCAACCTACTGGTATTTTTTAATAAAAAAGATGTTCATATGTGTCAAAAACAATTTTTGGGTTTACTTGATTCGTTTAGGTGTTTGGGTAAAAATTTGAGTAAGAGTAAGTATGGATAAACCGTAAAAAGTGGGCTGTGATTTGTAAAGTGCCATCTTGTTATAGCCATAATTTGAATATAAAAATAGATTTTTGAATGATTTTTGATGCTAAATCTAACTACTTTGAAAGATCTTTTCAACCATTATGATAACACCGTCTTTAAATAAATAATAGTTGGTCAAAATACGTTTATAAGACTGAGGTGTAAATCTAGAAATAGTAGACACATTTTGTGTGTTGTGTTTCAAAGGGTGTAACTTGGTCATAAATACATGAAAAGAGTCCAAAACACATCTCAAACCTCACGTTAGATGTTAATATTAAAATCACAGAGGTTTGTTATAGTGAAAATAAACTTTGAACCATATTTAGGTCGTTACAAGTAAGGTTGCATACGGGACTGTTATGGGCAGAATTGATGTACCATGTTGTTTGAGTCATATCTCGTTATTGGTAACTTGTAAAACCTTGAAAATGGATTTGGAACGCCTTCTACATGTATACTAAATTCTATCAAAATCCTATGCCAAGATTCTAAGTTTTAGACCCTCTGTCATACACGTTTTGTAAAAGTGTCCAGAACTGACTTTAAAACTTGTACGAGTCCTTTGGCTAGTTTAAAGTCATGTGAAATATCCACCAAAAATCATGGACACTCTAGACTCATAGAATTAAAATATGTGTAAAGGATTTGAACCAAAAATAATTTTTACTTGGTCAAACGGCTACTCAAAGTGGCTGAGTTTTCAGGACAGTTTTGTGTTTTTGTGTAACCTTGGAAAAAGTGATACTTATTGACACATGTGAACTAATGACACAACTAGTAAACGTTTAATTGGTCTGAGCATATCGTATATGATCTAATTAGGTATATTTACTTACCATAGGTCTCGGGTCGATGGGTACGCGTTCATTTGGGTTGCCTACTTACCGTGATTTGCCGTGAAGCCATCGTATTGTCTTAACTTTTAAGGTGAGTTTCTCACAGCCCCTCTTTTACCTTTTTTACGATTTTGGGATGGAAAGCATGATGTGTCTATTTATTTACTATGCTCGTACTTTTATGTGTTTAAACTTTCGAGCATACTTGAGCTTATTGAACTTGATTTCAACTTGTTGAACTTAAAAAACATGTTGAACTTGAACTTGATATGTATGCTGTTGTATGCTTAGAACCCGCCACTACTTTTAGCTCACTATATCCCCCTCAATGGGATTGAGACGTTAGTACTTATGAAAGCGCTATTAGGAGATTAGCCCCTTGATGTGTTTCAAAAGCTTTAAATTTATAAGACTGAAATTACCGGTTTATGAAATGAAAACACACGGGTAAAAGTATAACCCACGTATGTAGTATAACATTTTAGGTACGACCAGGTCGTCCACATGGATTTGATTAGTGTTCGAATAATCAGAAACTCTAAAACAATTATTAATAACTTTTAAGATAGATTCAATAATAAGGTAATATGACTGCTCTGTTAGTTTCATATAATTCATAAGCAATGGTAGTAATCTCGATCTTCGACTTTAGGACTTTAACTTATAAAAAGGATTTCTCGTCAGAAAACGTTTTCACAAATTTACTTGTTTCAACTTAAGACTTATCTTTGTTTAACTTAATCAAATGTGTCACTCAAACAATCAAGTTACTATTATATCAAATCTACTTTGTTTATCAAATAACATAAGTGAATTTGTTTGATCGAATGATAAAGATCATAGACAAATATTTAAAATCATATAGTGCACAATGGGTCTTTCAACCTATATCATTATACGTATATAATCAAAGTTGATGAACAAGTTTAACAAGATTAAATATGATAGAATTGTAAAATAAGCTTAAGACTGATAAGATCAAAATGACACCAAATGCTTAATTATTATATTAACATGAACGAGTAGTCATAAGAGGTTTAGCCTCTCATGGCTATGGTGTTCATGATAACAAAGTTGAATAGAAAAACAAGAAACATACAAAATTCGGATTGAGAAATGGATTGAACACCACTTTTAAAAGTACGAATCCGTATAGATACCTTATGTAACTAAGTGCTATGATGACGATCTTCGTTCTTTGCCAGAATTCATGCTAAACTCTAGGGATTGATGAAGATTATTGAGAGATAGTTGTTGTAGAAGTGTGTAAGAATTGTTGTTGAATGTGTTGTGTGAAATGAGAGAATTTTCTCTTAATTTATAGGTTGGGCGAGAGCAAAAGTGCGGCGCACTTCCTTGAGAAGTGCGGCATACTTTGCTTCTTTAATGCGTAGAACCTTAATGCTGAGATGAAGTGCGGCGCACATGATGTAGAAGTGCGTCGTACTTAGGGTATTAATTGTCCTTCATTTACTTCGTCCTAAAGTGCGGCGTACTTGGGTAAAGTGCGGCGCACATGGCTTCATTTTTGGATTTAATATTTATTTTCTTCTAACTTTTCTTCCATAAGGTGTAAAATACTTGTGTCTTTAGTCTTTTTGTGCTTGAGATGTCTTCAAGTGAACCTACACATATTTCATGTTTTTAAGTATCGAAAGTTCACGAGAAATGATATAAATAAATACAATAACATCGCCGAAAAATGTATAATTAAGGTGTTATCAAATCCCTCCACACTTAGCTATTTCTTACCCTCAAGCAATTAAAGCGAGAAAACAAGATTCATTTATCGTAACGTTGAGAAAATTTACAAGTGTTTACAGTTTTTATAACTTTTCAAGCATAGACATATAACAGAGCACCTCACATGGGAAATGTGTTTGATTTATATTCACTCAAGACACTCAAATAAGGTTTATATTGTGAAGTCACTCAATTACACATACATAATCTAGATAGCTACCATAGGCTTGTACGAGACACATAAACATGCCCGTTGCGGCGTGAGCACCTAGACAAAAATCTCAAAGAGGTAAAACATGATAATGATGAGGGTGAGTTGTGTTGGTTCCCTGTGCCAAACTTAAGCCTTATACTTCAAACTTTTTTTTGATAAGATCGAAATGCTTTGATAACTAAGGATGGCACAGAACTTCATTTGTTGAGCATTTTTCTTCAACTTTGGATACTTTAGCAAATAAGCACTAAAAGGGAGTGCTTGCAGATACATGAGTTACGCGGGATTTATTTCACCTCTTATCATATGATTTTGTCTATAAATTAACCTCACCGCGGTTGGTAAATGATAATCAAGCACAAGTTCTAAAGCTACTAAATTACTGGCACACTCATATAATTTTCAACCAATACCAATGCTCCAGAAAATGTGACAAATTACAAATACACAGCCATAACGATGAATGAGACACTTGAAATTGCATTCAAACCTTAACTTGAACAAGCTAAAGGTAAAAATTATCTTAGGTATCAAAGGTGGATACCTGAATTCTTTAAGGTTTAATTTTCACAATTTAGTGGACTGGTTTTGTGCTAGTTATAGTGTCAATCCGGTTGGATTTGCCTTACTAAGTGCATAAATTTTTTATTTGCATACATTTTTAATTTTTTCGAGAAGAAAAAGCATATAAGTAAATATAATATCTAAATTATATATAACTATAATATATATATATATATATATATATATATATATATATATATATATATATTTTGAGATATCAATTGAAAATTTTGGCTAGATTATAGGGCAAACATGGAGGGATATTATTAGTTTTAATTTTGCCTATTTGGCTTCCCTCCACACTTAAGTTGAATATTTCCCTCAATGTGAGAACTGATAAACACAAAAATAGGGAAAATTAAGGGAAAAACGGTACTTCTCAGGGCATAGAGATATATAGCTTGAGAGAGCTTGTTTTGAGAGAACGCCATAATTTTCCAGGTCTTATCTATGTTACCTGCATAAGAGTAAACATACAAAAGCACACAAAAAGAAAATATTTTTTTTGTTTTTTTTTTGAAAATTAAATAGAGGAGGAGGGACTCCTCCACACTTAAATTAAAGCACAGGTTGCCTCTCGAGAAGCGCTTAATTTTGAAATGAGTCATTAGCTAGACTCGTACTTCCGGGGTTCATTTTTTTAGAAAGAAGGGAGTAAGTTCTTCCATTGGGTCATTATCTTCTTCATGATATAGCTTGAGTCGATGGCCGTTAACAATGAACGTCTTGTCATCTTTTCCATATAGTTCAACATATCCGGATGGATATAGGTGTTTTACTACATATTGTCCAAGCCATTAAGATCTGAGTTTTGGCTGTTTAAATTTGTATTTTGAATGAAATAGCAGCACTTTGTTTCCATGTTTAAACTCTTTTCTCATTTTGAGTTTTCTGTCATGCTAGACTTTGGTTCTTGCCTTATATAGACGAGAGTTTTTATAAGCTGGATGTCGAAATTCGTCTAAATCATGCAATTGAAACATTCTTATCTCACCAGCGATGATGAGATCAGGATTACAATTTTTAGGTCCCAGTATGCACGGTGTTCTATTTCAAAAGGTAAATGGCAGTTTTTTCCGTATACGCGTTTGTATGTTGTGTTTCCGGTTGGTGTTTTGTAAGCGGTTCGAAAGGCCCACTTAGCATCGTCGAGTTTCCTTGACCAAATAGCAGGATTGTCTTTCACAGTTTTTTCAAAGATTCTTTTAAGAGCTCTGTTCGTATTTTCAACTTGACCGCTCGTTTGAGGGTGATAGGATGTGGAAAAACAGTGGTTAACTCCATATCTTTTCATGGTTTTTTCCATTATCTTATTGCAGAAGTGAGTACCTCGGTCACTTATGAGAGCTTTGGGCATTCCACAACGACATAAGAGTTTTTTTAGGAATGAAATAACAAGTCTGGCATTGTTGGTTGGTAAAGCTTGAGCTTCGGCCCATTTGGATACATAATCTACGGCGACTAAGATGTATTCGAATTTATATGATTTCGAGAATGGTACCATAAAGTCAATACCCCATATGTCAAAAATTTCGCATACTTGAATGCTATTTAAGGGAATTTTATCACATTTGGATATATTCCCTGTCTTTTGACATGCTTCCCAAAGGCGAACAAGAGTATGAGCTTCTTTGATGATTGTTGGCCAGTAAAAGCCTGAATCTGGGACTTTTTTAGTTGTGGTGTTTGGTCCATAATGTCCACCGGTGGGTCCATGGTGACATTGATCTAGAATGGTATGAGTTTCTGATCCTGAGACACAGCGTCTGATCATACCGTCTGAACATACTTTGAAAAGGTAAGGTTCTTCCCAAAAGTAGTTTTTGAGGTCAACGAAGAATTTTTTCTTTTGTTGGTACGTCATCCCTTTAGGTATAACATCACCTACTAAAGATTTTGCAAAGTTTGCGAACCATGGTGTGTCTTTGGTGGTTACATCCATAAGAGTTTCTCCAGGAAAGCTATTGTCGACATCACTGTCATCACTCGTCTCATCATTTTCAATCCAAGATAAGTGGTCGGCGACAACATTTTCTATACCTTTCTTATCTTTAATTTCTATATCGAATGCTTGTAAGAGCGGAATCCAACGTATAAGACGTGCTTTAGCATCTTGTTTTTTGAATAGATGTCTTAGAGTTGAGTGATCGGTATAAACAATCATTTTGGATAATATCAAATAAGGTGGGAAATTATCTAATGCAAAAACTACAACCATAAGTTCCTTTTCGGTAACCGTATATTTTTGCTAAGATGCATTGAGAGTTTTACTTGCAAAATAGATAGGGTGAAAGTGTTTTCCATCTTTTTGACCTAAGACTGCTCAAACTGCAAAATCGCTTGCATCATACATTAGCTCAAATGGAAGATTCTAGTTTGGGCTCATGATTACAGGAGTACATGTGAGTTTTTCTTTTAATGAATTGAAAGCTTTGTGACATTCGTCATTGAATTCGAATGGAATATCTTTCTCGAGTAACTTAGTCAGAGGATGGGCAATTTTTGAGAAGTCTTTAATGAAACGTCGGTAGAAACCAGCATGTCCTAAGAAACTTCTAATTCCTTTGACATTAGTGGGTGGTGGAAGTTTAGAGATTACATCAATCTTGGCTTTGTCAACTTCAAGGCTTGCATAAGACACTTTATGTCCAAGCATAATTCCTTCTTTAACCATAAAGTGACATTTTTCCCAGTTAAGGACAATATTTTCATCCTTGCAACGTTGGAGCATTTTATCGAGATTTTTTAGGCAATGGTCAAAAGAGTTTCCAAAGACGAAGAAATCGTTCATGAATACTTCGACGGATTGTTCAATCATGTCATGAAAGATAGCCAACATGCACCTTTGGAAAGTAGCGGGAGCATTACATAAGCCGAAAGGCATTCGCCTGTAAGCGTATGTTCTGAAGGGGCAAATGAATGTTGTTTTTTCATGGTCCAAAGGATCGATTGGAATTTGGAAATATCTGGAAAAACCATCGAGGAAACAGAAGTATTTATTTCCTGGGAGTCTTTCTATAATTTGGTCCATAAATGGCAAAGGGAAGTGGTCTTTTGCGGTTGCTTCATTGAGTTTACGATAATCGATGCATACTCGCCGACCTGTAACAGTTCTTGTTGGGACAAGTTCGTATTTTTCTTTGGTAACAACTGTGATACCACCTTTCTTGGGTACACAGTGAATGGGACTTACCCAAGGGCTATCGGCGATTAATTAAATAATACCAGTGTCAAGAAGTTTAACTATCTCTTTTTTAACGACTCCCTACATGTTCAGGTTTAATCGTCTTTGCTTTTGAACAACTGGCTTTTTGTCGTCCAGGAGTTGAATTTTATGTTTACAAAAAGACGGACATATTCCAGGAATGTCTGTTGTTTTCCAAGCAAAGGATTGCTTGTGGTTTTTAAGGACGGAAACGAGTTTCTTTTTGTTTTCTTCAGAAAGCTGGGATGATATGATTACAGGAAGAAAAAAGGGTTCTTCCAAGAATACATATTCCAAGTTATCAGGAAGAGGTTTGAGTTCAAGATCCTTAGGAGGCTCTTCAAGAGATGTCTTGATCTTATAATCGGTGTTAAAGATGATTTTTTCGAATGGCGGTTCTTCGGTGTCGGATCAGATTAAGAGTTTTCTTTGGCGGCCATTGCAATGAATTCATCAAATTCAACAAAGAGTTTTTCTTCGAGGATGGTTCCTTTGATGGAATGAAGGATTTTACTACCTTCATCGAGAAGACCATCAAAATTTTCTTCTAAGATTTCATCGATAACGTCAATATTGAAACATGTATCATCATTTGAATAAGAGTGTTTCATCACAGAATCCATATGCAAAAGTCATACGTTCAGTTCCAACTCTAAGATTGAGTTGTTTTTGCTTAACTCGAATTACTACATTGGTAGTATAGAGGAAAGGTCTCCCTAAGATAAGAGGAACTTTACTGTCTTCTTCCATTTTGAGAATAACAAAATCCACAAGAAAGGTGAATTTACCAACCTCAACGAGCATATTTTTAGCTATTCTAACAGGGTATTAGAATGATCTGTCTGCTAATCTTACACTCATTTTAGTGGTTTGAGAGTTTTGAGAGATAATTTTGCATATAGAGAATACGACATGAGATTGATGCTAGCACCAAGATCGGCTAAAGCATCACATGAGAAAGCTTTGTTGAAATTACATGGAATGAGAAAACTTTCGGGGTCTCTGAGTTTTGGTGGAACTTTGTTTTGGATTAAAGCAAAACTTTCGTCGCTCAAGAAAGTGGCTGAAGTTTGTTCGAGTTTGTGCTTATTGCTAACGAGTTCTTTAAGAAATTTTTCATAATTTGGCATTCCTGCTAATACATCAACAAGAGGTACATTAATTCGAACGACTCGAATCATGTCGAGGAATTTTCCATATTGGGCTTCCATTTTCTCTTTTCTGAGGCGTTGTAGATATGGGATCTTCGGTTTATATGGTTTATGTGTCGGGTTTTCTTTGACAAGTTTTGGATCTTTAGATTTAGGTTGAGGTGTAGGTTCTTCATCTTCATCCTTGCTATCGAAGATGACATGAGTTTCAGAGTTGTTTGGTTGGTCATTTAGGTTGATAGATGGGTCATAGGATTTACCGCTTCGTGTAAATACGGCATTTGCATGCTCATTTCGAGCTTGCGATGGTTGATAAGGTTTAGATGAGCTACCTTTTGGGTTAGGTTGAGTGTTACTAGGAAGAGATCCTGAAGGTCGACCAGATTGCTTGTCAGCAAATCTGTCAAATTTAACTTCGAGATTTTGGATCGAGGCTTGATGATTTTGGTTGTTGTTTTGAGTTTGGTTTGGAGATCCATGAAAGTATCTTTAACAAAAGAATTGGTCGATTGCTGAGATTTTATGAAATCGCTTAATTGTTTTTGAAGATCAAGTTTATCATCAGAGTTAGATTGATAATTGTCTCGATTGTAATCGTTTCTTCTGTTTGAACGCCAATTATCACGATTTGAATCACAATCATGGTAATCATTGTAAAAATGAGTACAACAGAAGGTTTGCATGAATTTGGCTTCTTCTTCAAGGGACATAGGTGTGTCATCATCGTTATGATCGGGGTTTGGTTGTTTTGAACGAGATTGGAATTCTTTATACTGAGCATCCATTTTCATGGTCATGACATCCATTCTGGCCATAATTTTGTCAGTGTCAGAATTACTACTACCTTCATCGGCGAAAGCAACAATTTTCTTTAGTGATGGCTTTGTTTTTTGGTTTTTAGCCTAGTCGAGCTTGAGTAAGACATTATCTTCGAGAAGCTGATAAGCTTGGTTTGATGTTTTATAGTAGAAAATACCACCAGCTGCGGCATTTAGAACTTCTTGGGTTATTTCGTTGAGACCATGATTAATTTTTTTTGATATTGCCTTTGGATAGATTGTGACCATGGCAATTTCTGATCATTTCTTTCATACGAAGCCAAGCTTTGGTTAAGGTTTTATTTTCATGTTGAGAAAAGGCTCAGATTTCTCCAAGGAGTCGATCAAAAAGAGCTGGGGGAAAGAATCTGCTAATGAAAGCGGTTCGAAGTTCATCCCACGTTTTGATAGTTCCTTCGTTGAGTTCATCTAGCCATGTCTTTGCTTCACCCGTGAGTGATAGGGGAAACATCATCAGGCGGACAGCTTCATTTTTAGTGTCTACGTATTTAAACATATCACATATTATGAGGAATTCGTGAATGTGTTTGTGTGGATCGGTTTTAATTCTACCATTAAATTGGTTTCCTTTGACGAGAGTCAAGTGGTTACCCTTAATGGCGAATTCGTTTGCGGTTTCAGGAATGGTGATTACGGAATTGAGAGTCGGAGCGACAACATGGTCGGCAGCCTACATGGGTTTATCATCCATTGGATTGTAATTTTCAAGGATATCAAGAAAGTGACAGAAATGGCTGATGTCAAGAATTGGAGCGTAAACAACTCTTGGTTGTCTGCAGTGTGGTTCGTTTTCTTCCTTTGTATCGAATGGAACCTCTTCCTCCTATTTCGTCGACGCAGTCTTTGAATCAGGGTCGTATCAGGTTTCATTAACAGGAAGTGATCTCAACAAAGTTTCAGAGTTGGAAGCACGTGTATGCATCAAAGAGAGTTATATGGTTCGGTTTACCAGAAAACTGTACGACGATTTTGAGAAAGAAAGCGGTTTAAAATTATTTCAAAAATTGATTACAGAACAGCTTTAAAATCCCCGGCAGCGACGCCAAAAACTTTGATGTGTTTCAAAAGCTTTAAATTTATAAGACTGAAATTACCGGTTTAATGCGAAATCTGGCTAACACACACGGAGGTAAAAGTATAACCCACGTATGTAGTATAACATTTTAGGTAAGACCATGTCGTCTACAAGGATTTGATTAGTGTTCGAATAATAAGAAATTTTAAAACAATTATTAATAACTTTTAAGATAGATTCAATAATAAGGAAATATGACTACTCGGTTAGTTTCATATAATTCATAAGCAATGGTTGTAATCTCGATCTTCAACTTTAGGAATTTAACTTATAAAAAGGATTTCTTGTCAGAAAACGTTTTCACAAATTAACTGGTTTCAACTTAAGATTTATCTTGGTTCAACTTAATCAAATGTGTCACTCAAACAATCAAGTTACTTTTATATCAAATCTACTTTGTTTATCAAATAACATAAGTGAATTTCTTCGATCGAATGATAAAGATCATAGACAAATATTTAAAATCATATAGTGCACAATGGGTCTTTTGACCTATACCATTATACGTATATAATCAAAGTTGATGAACAAGTTTAACAAGATTAAAACTGATAGGATTGTAAAATAAGCTTAAGATTGATAAGATCAAAAAGACACCAAATGCTTAATTATTAAATTAACATCACCGAGTAGTCATAAGAGGTTTAGCCTCTCATGGCTATGGTGTTCATGATAACAAAATTGAATAGAAAAACAAGAAACATACAAAATTCGGATCTAGAAATGGATTGAACACCACTTTTACAAGTACGGATCCTTATAGAAACCTTATTTAACTAAGTGCTATGATGATGATCTTCGTTCTTCGCTGGAATTCATGCTAAACTCCAGGGATTAATGAAGATTATTGAGAGATAGTTGTTGTAGAAGTGTGTGAGAATTGTTGTTGAATGCGTTGTGTGAAATGAGATAATTTTCTCTCAATTTATAGGTCGGGCAAGGGCAAAAGTGCGGCGCACTTTCTTAAGAAGTGCGACGTACTTTGCTTCTTTAATGCGTAAAACTTTAATGCTGAGATGAAGTGCCGCGCACATGATGTAGAAGTGCATCGTACTTTGGGTATTAACTGTCCTTCAGTTACTTCATCCTGAAGTGTGGCGTACTTGGGTAAAGTGCGGCGTACTTGGCTTCATTTTTGGATTTAATATTTATTTTCGTCTAACTTTTCTTCCATAAGGTGTAAAATACTTATGTCTTTAGTCTTTTTGAGCTTGAGATGTCTTCAAGTGAACCTGCACATATTTCATGGTTTTAAGTATCGAAAGTTTACGAGAAATGATATAAATAGATACAATAACGCCGCCGAAAACATGTATAATTAAGGCGTTATCACCCCTCCTCACTCCCCGCACAAGGGTCCATAGTACTAAGTGTTTGTGCAACACTATACAACTGGAACTTGATTGGATGTTTGGAACGGTTAGGCTGAATACGTTTAAGTAGTGCCTCGCATAAACACTATAGCATACATATACATTGATTTGTGTCACGTTACCGTGTGTAACGGGGACTGTCTTTGAAGATTTGATATAAAGTGTTACATTACTTTAGGTAACGAGAACTGTCTTTGGAAACTTGAGTCATTTTGGACTCTCGACTTGGTTGGCAACTTAACAATGATTTGGAATACTATTTTGGACATCAACTCTTTTATAAACTATATTTTGTGTACATATTCTTGTGAGCTCGCCAACTATTTTCAATAGTTGAGCGTTTTTATCATGATTTTCAGGTGACATTTCTAAAGTGGTAACTTAGCATTTTTCCTTCGAACATTTTCAAGATGTCTTCTTCCTTACCAAGATCATATCTTTTGGAATATCCATGTTCAGATGAAAAACAACTTATGTTGACTTTTGTACTTTTTAAACTTGTACTTGGAATCGTTGTAATTTGGATATGTTTACTTCTATCTTAATCATGTATGGTGTTTTATCTATCATATTGTGTGATGTTTATTGATATGTTTCACCTTGCGTTTCCGCTTTGGCGGGGTATGACAAACCCTCTTTAAGGTTTGACATCCTATAAATACCCCTCTCATTCTATGAGAAGGGGTTGGTTGTTTTCATTTCTATTTTCTCACTTATAAAAATAAACCTCCTTTCCATCTCTTTCCCTCTTTACTTTCTCTTTCTAACTTCTCTCTAATATTCTTCTTTTTTTCTTCCTATTTTCTATCAAGTGATGTAGTGATATATGGGATCCTAAATGTGGTATCAATCACCTCAGGTGGATTTGATTTGTGTTTTGGTGTTTAATTATTTTTTGTATCGTGTTCTAAGGGGTGTTTGGATCGGTTGTTAAATCAAGAATAAAAATAAGTGAACCTTATTTTTATATACGTGCGAAGAAGACAAACTCGGTTATCACTGAAACAAAAGACAAAGAAATACACCAAAGATTATTTTAATGAAAAGGAAGACAGCGAATATTATTTGAAAAATATATACCAACCGAACCACCACTAACTTAACCATCACCAACCGAACCACCACCAACCGACCCTCACCACCAAACCACCACCACCGACCCTCACCGCCAAACCATCACCACCGACCCTCACTACCGAACCACCTCACCGATCCACCCACCGAACCTGAACCTAACCGAACCAAGTTAATTTAAAGAATAAGTCCTTCCAAGTGCAAAGAATTACAAACTTAGTCCTTTCTAGTTATACCTATAATGACATAACATTTACACCGTTAGTCGCTCTCAACCAAAACACTCAAACAATTGATAAAGTTTACAACTTTCATCCTTAAACAACAAATAATTCACAAAGTTTGTATCTTTTTCAAAGATTTCAAACAACAACACACCACAACACAAATCTTATCTACTTAAGATCCTCAATTCATTTCACTTCACATCCGTTAAAATGGAAACGAAAAATACTTTATCTTCGTGTTCCGATTCAAAGGAACAAGAGATGCAACGAATGCATAAGCAAACAAAGATTTTGAAAGAGAACTCCATGAACAAATTTAATGTACTCAAAACAACCACTCAACGTCTCGAAAGGCAGACTTTCACTAATTGTCTCTTGTTTCAACGAGTATTTCCAAGACTCTTTGGTACAGACCTCAGAACTTTCAAGTATGAGTTACATCACAACATGGAAAGCCTTTAAACGCAACTCAACAAAAAAACACTTCATGAATAAGATTCCAAGAATGCCTTCTAAATACTTAAAACACAGTTTCAAGAGTTCTTTCATTCAAAGGTATTACAGACTTCCAATTACGAGTACGAGGCTCGCAAAGCAAGAGAGAACTTCAAAGACTACACTAAAATGGAAGCTCAAACCTTTAAGGAAATATTAATTCAAAACATGGACTCCATTGGGTAGTGTATTGTTGAAAGAGCACTTCATGAACAAGAGATTCAGAAAAGGTTGAAACAGTTGAAATACAGAAAGTTGCAGATTCAAGAGTACAAGGTCCAAGAGGCAAAACTAAGGGCACCGGAATACAGTAACAAAATCTGAATTTTGATTTGCAAAATCTTGAGATATCTTGTGTAATCTTATGAGAC
>BQNB010075753.1:9130-31368 GCA_026074375.1 Tanacetum coccineum | reverse complement strand
TTCTGTCTTAGATTTAGTTTTTAAGTGCTTATCAATATTTTAGGTTAGCTTTTTAAGTTTTAAGCATAGCTTATTTACTATTTGTTTAAAATAGCAGTTAAGAGTTAAACTTTTAAACTTTATAAAAAGTTTAAGTGTTTTGTCATTTATTTCTTTAGATTTTCAAAAAGTGTTTTTACAAAAGTTGATAAGCAAGGGCTTATCAACATTTTTGCTTTTCAAAGTTTCTCTAAAAAAAAAAGGAGATAAGAGGAAACCCGGGTGAGCAAGATTCGAACCCGGGTCTCAACCCTCATACACCTCTTTTATACAAACACTCTTACCGCTGTGCCCTTGGGTCTTTTCTGTTAGACCCTTGGGCACTTTGGTATATAAGGGTGTTTTGACCCTTTAGCTTATAAGTTCGTTTAAGCTTATTTTCAGCTTATATATAAGCTGAATTTCGGGTTTCTTATTTTTCTTAGGATAGTTTTAGGGTCTAGTATTTTAGGTAATTTTCTCAGAATTTTTAAAATTAGTTTAGTATTTTTTATAATTTAATTTCTTCAAAAGTTTTAAAAATTCACAAAAAATACAAAAATTATTAAAAAAATATTTTTTTTAAGGAAATTTTCTTTAGTCATATTTTACGTAGGAAAAATAGAAAAACTTTTGTAGGGTTAATTTTGCAAACTTTTGATTTTTAAAGAACGGGTCTCGGGCACGGTTCTTGTCTTGACTCGTTTTTGGGTCAAACGACCTCCGTTTTCAGTCTACTTTTTTTTAACTTCGTTATTTGTCATTTAGAATCTATTTTAGCTT
Source organism: Tanacetum coccineum (assembly GCA_026074375.1). Lineage (NCBI taxonomy): Eukaryota > Viridiplantae > Streptophyta > Magnoliopsida > Asterales > Asteraceae > Tanacetum > Tanacetum coccineum. The sequence continues at coordinate 30,567 of BQNB010075753.1, read as the reverse complement.
TTAAATTTGTTTTAGGGTTTAATTTGCAAAATTTAGGTTTTTGACCCTCGTTTTTCGTGCCCGTTTTAGGATTTAAGTTATTTAGCTTTCATTTTTAGGTTTTTTTCTCAATCGTTTTTGCTTGTTATTGATTAATTTAGCTTTCTACACTCCCAAATCATTACTCTCATTCAAACTCCAATTTTCCGACTGTATCGATTCTCCAGCACAGCCTCGTTGTGGATAAACGACCCGGGGATATTCTATACCACTTCTCGGTTTCATTGATTGTTTTTAGATTATACTTATTATACATATTGTATTATATATTATATATATAAGAGGTGTAATTTAGAACCAATCAGTATTTATCGGCTAGATATAACTTGGGGACTAAGTTGGGAATGTATGTGGATGGATTATGGGCCAGATTCGCGAATTAATCGCATTTCCCTAAAGTGTGCTGTACTTATTTGTAAAATAGGCTGTATTGGTAATATTTCAGCTTGTGAACATTTTTCTAAGTTGTAGATAATTGAATTCTGTTTCCGTGGCCGCTTGAATCAACTCAATCCGAGTTTGTAAAACTGAGTTATGACCAAAATAGTGAATAGGTGTCGGGAAGCTTTGAGTTTGAGTTATTTCTTCGTTTAAGCTTCAATTCTTCGTGTAGTCTTCTGTATTCTTCCACGACATGTACCTAGAACATATAATAGCAAATATACTTGATTAAGTACCAAAAGTTCATGAGAAATGATCAAATAACTGCAAATAACGCCGCCGAAAATATGTATAATTTAGGCGTTATCAAAGATGATCTTGTAAGTTTGGCTTCAACACAAGTTTCACACTTATATTTGGAATCAATTACCAACATACATTTGATTCTTACACAAAACAAACTTATCAGACTAAAAAACAAGACGAAATCCAAACTTGTTCAACAGCCAACCAGACATAAGATTCTTGCGAATCTTCGGAACATACAAGATATTAGTCAACTTGAGCTCTTTCTAGGATGTCATCTTCAAAATAACATCTCCTTCGCCCTTGATATCAGCAGTTGCAGAGTTGCCCACGTACAGCTTCTCTCCATTGTCAACCGTTCTGAAAGAGTGAAACATACTCTTACCAGCACACACATGACGGGTTGCCCCGGTATCAACCCACCAACCACAATTGTTAGAACCTACCAGGTTAACTTCAGAGATCATGGTAATGGGTCAAAATGAGTCAAATTTTGTTTTGAGTTATTAAGTGAGTTTTAATTAGTTAAAAATAGTAGTAAAAATCAACTTGTGTTAGTATTTAAGCTGTTAATCTCAAATTCATAGCTTATAAAACCTCATGTTTGAATCTGTCATAGTCTTGACAGAATTTGGTGTTCTTGTTGAATGATTAAGTGATTTGTTAGTTTGAATGCAAATTTTGTGTTGTTTGAGTCTTAAATCAAGTTAGCAACCACGCTTGAATGGCCTGCAAGATTGGTTTGTGTTTTACCATTTCTGTCAACAAGTTTGCAAAGTATAAAAAAGAACACTACGAATTCCAAGTGATGCCATTTGGTTTAACTAATGCGCCTGCTGTGTTCATGGACCTCATGAACCGTGTGTGCAAACCATACATGGATAAATTTGTGATAGTGTTCATCGATGATATTCTCATCTACTCCCGTAACAATGAAGAACACTAATATCACCTGAGAATAATCTTGGAATTACTGAAAAAGGAGAAATCATATGCCAAGTTCTCCAAATGTGATTTCTGGATCAATATCGTGCAATGTCTCGGGCACGTGATCGACAGTCAAGGAATTCATGTTGACCCCGCCAAGATTAAAGCGGTTAAGAATTGGGCATCTCCTACTACACCCATAGAAGTACGCCAATTCTTAGGACTCGCCGGTTACTATCGAAGATTCATCGAAGGTTTTTCCAAGATTGCAAAGCCTTTGACTGAATTAACCTAGAAAAACAAGAAGTATATCTGGGGAGAAGACCAAGAGTCAGCCTTCCAACTGCTAAAACAGAAGCTTTGTGAAGCTCTAATCTTAACATTACCAGAAGAAACAATGAATTTAGTCCGATTACGTGATGCATCACTCTAAGGTTTGGGAGCGGTGTTAATGCAAAGGGAAAAAGTTATTGCATATGCATCCCGATAACTTAAGCCTCATGAAGAGAACTATACCACACACGACCTTGAATTGGGAGCAGTAGTGTTCGCTCTTAAAATTTGGAGACACTATCTGTATGCACAAATTGTACCGTATTCACTGATCATAAAAGTCTTCAACATATCCTTGATCAGAAAGAGTTGCACATTGAGACAAACGCCGTTGGCTAAATTGTCTTGCAGATTATGATGGTGAATTCGTTACCATCACGGGAAAAGGCTCATTGTGTAGCAGATGCTTATATCCGGAAGGAACGAATCAAACCACTCTGAGTTAGGGCATTAGTCATGACCCTTCACCCAAAATTACCATCACAAATCCTCAAATCCTAAACTAAGGCGATCAAAGAAGAGAACATCAAAGCTAAGAACCTACAAGGAATGGACAAAGCATTTGAAGTACGTCCTAATGGAACTCGTTGTATCAAGAACCAAAGCTGGTTACCACTTTTTGGTAATTTGAGAGACTTGATCATGCATGAGTCCCATAAATCAAAGTATTCCATCCACCCAGGTTCTGACAAGATGTATCAGGATCTAAAGAAACTCTATTGGTGGCCTAACATGAAGGCAATCATCGTTGAATATGTTGGCAAGTGCTTAACACACTAGAGTTAAAACAGAATGTCATAGCATCTCAGCTTACTGATACAACCAGAGATTCCTACATGGAAATGGGAAAGAATAATGATGGACTTCGTTACAAAACTACCCAAAACATCAAGTGGACATGACACAATTTGGGTCATTGTAGACCGCCTTACCAAATCAGCACATTTTATCCCCACCAGAGTGACAGATAGTATGAAAACCCTTACAAGGTTGTATATAATGGAAATAGTTTCACGACATAGAGTGCCGATATCCATCGTATCGGATCGTGACAGTCATTTCACATCCAGATTCTGGCAGTTAATTATGACATGCCTGGGTACTCAATTAGATATGCGTGACAAATCATCCCTAGACCGATGGACAAAAGTGAAAGAACCAAACCAAACACCTTTAAGAGATATGCCTCTAGCTCGTGTTATAGATTTTAGAAAAGGATGTGGAGAAACCTTACCACTGTTAAGAATTTTCTTACAATAACATACATCGCCATTATTAAGCAACACCAATCGAGGTACATTATGATCGTAAGTGCCGATCACCTCTTTGGGCCAAAAGTTGGAGATGCCCAATCTCACGGGACCATGAGAATCCATGAAACCACCGAAAGATAGTATAAATCCGACAACGTCTTCAAGCTGCAAGAGACCGCAAAGAAGGTATGCCAATGTAAGGCAAAAGCCCTTTGAGATTCCAAGTTGGAGATCGTGTTATGTTAAAAGTGTCACCTCGAAAAGGTGTCATCCGATTTGGAAAGCGAGGAAAGCTTAACCCCCGGTACATTGGACCATTTAAGATCCTTAAAAGGGTCGGCCCAGTAGCATACACACTTGAGCTTCCTGAAGAACTCAGTAATGTCCACAGTACCTTCCACGTTTCTAATTTAAAGAAATGCCTATCTGACGAATCTCTCGTCATTCCAATGAAAGAGCTTCGGCTCGATGACAAACTCAACTTTGTGGAAGAACCAATAGAAATTATGGATCGAGAAGTCAAGCAACTGAGACAAAGTCGTATCCTTATAGTCAAAGTAAGATGGAACTCTAAAAGAGGAACAGAATTCATGTGGGAATGCAAAGATCAAATTCGTGCCAAGTATCCACATTTATTTCCAACATACTCCAACTTTGTGACATAGATTTCTTAAGGTTGAGACTATAACAACCCACAATTTCTTCTATGTAATTACCCATCTATTAAATTAGATGCAATTTTCCTTAGTGTAATTTCCATCTATTAAATTAGATGCAACCATTTTCATGGAAAGATTTTTTTTTCCATCTATAATGTAACGTAACTTACATTACCACAGTAAATGAGCTCACACAACCTACTAATGCCAATTCCATCAACGTTTATGTCAAGTAAACATTATAATATGTAAAGCAATATGTTTTAATCACCATTTTTCCATACGTTGTCTATTTAACGTACCTTTCATAACATTTAATACAAAACGGATTTATACGTTAACGTTTATAACAAAACCCTAACTATATGTAATGTTTACATACAATACAAAGGTACAAGCTTTTAAGGCACGTGTACAAGTGTACAATGCATAACCTTCGAATATATTTTCCCTCCAAAACCAATGTACAACCCTTTTAAGCCCGAAGTACAAGTTGACAAAGCACGAATTCAAACTAGCTCATTTCCTTCCATTTTCTTAAGGATTTTATACCACCTTTTTAGCACTAAGTACAATCACTCTAATGCATCATATTTAAACACTTTTCCCTCTCTAATTCTAACCCTAAACTTAAACTAAAAACCAAACTCGAAAACCCTAAATGACCCGTTACCCCTTAACTAGCTCGAACTAAGACCCAAGTAAGCTACCACCCTTCTCCATGATGCACCACCTTGCCTAATACATTGCTAAGCACCTTTATCACCTCCTTGTCACTACCTAGCCAACTTGCACACCAAGTAAACCTCCTTGTCACCTCCTTGTATAACCGAACCTTTCTCACCCTCTAACATCTTTCAAAGCTACTCCTAGCTTATACTAGTCATCCTAGCTATCCCTTGGCCATCAATCCTAGCTCACCTTGGTCACTACTTCTCCTAAACTTGGCCACTACTCTTTTTTACCCCTATATATAGCTGAAACATGCATGCTTCCATAAACTTACCATTAAGCTAAACACTACTTCAAAATCATGTTTTAACCAAGCTAAGGAATAGAAGAAGAGAAAGTATAAGCTATTTAAAATCCAAGAAACAAGAACAAAGGTCCTTGATTCATATCATAATGTCTTAACACCTCTTAATGTCTTCTTTTTCCTTACTTTTTTGTTTTTATTTTTTTTCTATTTTGTTATAATTTTTTTTATTTTGGTGTTTTTCTTTTTTTATTTCTTGTTTCACAATTTTTTTAAAGGTATTAAATAGAATCATTGCATATGTTTTGTTAGATAAAGAGTGTATAAGATGATATATGTCAACTCATATTTTGTTCAAATTGAAAGGTACGGTTTCGGACTCGTACATCTCAATTCTAACGCAACTCATTTAGTTAATCGTTTTAAGAAGTTCATTTCAAACTTTAAATCGATTATATTATAGAATTTGTTTTTTTATTTAATGAAGTTTATTTTCTTGTGTGAATGCAACCGTATTATATTGAAATTGTAAAAAATATAGTTTAACACATCTAGACATTTTATCAAAACAAACAGTTTTATTTCATTCAGATTCAGATTTCTCAACCACTTATTCAGATTAAGATGGGAATCAGATTCAGACTTTTCTACCGAATATTCAGATTCAGATGTGCGAATCAGATTCAGATTCAGAGCCTCTTAATAAACAAACAACCCCTAAGTTAGATTTGAAAAATACGAAGTATATGGTATTTGGACTAAAAACGCAAAACATTTCATGCATAGGGGTATATATTGTAACTTTTGAAATTATTAAACTTTCGGGCCAAAAATATAATTATCCTAAAGTTAAACTTCAGGGGTTTGTTTTGCCATACTCTAAAATTAAGGAGTTAAATATTTAAAGATTTAAAGTAAAGGCTTAAATTTGTAAATATATATATACCAAGGGTATATATTGTCATTTTGCATTCTTAAAGGTATAAAATGTAATATTTTTATATAAGTTATAAAAATATATTTAAATATTATAAGACTTGATTTTATTAAAGCCCGATACATTTGTCGTTATCATTCGTCGATCGGAACACTATAAAATTAATTATGTTATAAATATAACATAATTTATCATCTACTATCTTTTGAAGAAACCTAAAATGATAAAATCTTATCCTTTAATCTATAACGTATCACGTTACTAGGGAATTTCTTGTGAGGCGTTTCATTTGGGTAGATGTTTAGACGAGTTGCTGGATTTACGATTTAAAGTGTCCTAGCTCCCCAAATGTTTACTGCATGACCTCTGGATTATGATAGCCCGAACAGTGATACGATATTTTCATAAAACAAAATCATTTACGTTAAACTTTATGAAATAAAGTTCTGAAACAATCAAACTAAGACTTGACATATTACCCCAGGTTGCGTGACGAGGCTGTTTACTTCCATTTGAATTAAATTTCAAATCAATCAACTACCTTATTAATGTGAGTTCATAGTCCTACCTTTACGTGTTTTCTAAATCCCGTGGGGAGATACATTCTATAAATCATAAGTACAAGTATTTTTAACTGTATGCTATCCTGATATATTATTGCCTAAGTACCTCCATTTGTCATAAGGCCCCACTATCATGAATCGTTAATTACTTATAACCGAACGTACTGGTTGAGTAAACGCGAGTGCCGTGAATAGATCTATTGGGACTGAACTTCCCCGTCTGGGTACATAACAATGCACTACCATACGGGCACATTTCATTTGAGGAACTCCGGGTGTTTTGCAAAGCATCCGCTGGGGCAATAACTTGTGAATATCTTAAGGTTTCGGTGTCATGAGCTTAGTGCAATAATATGATATTGTTTTCCATGATAATTGTAGTTGTACAATTATTACCACTTATGATGACTTGTATTCAGTTATTACATTTCAAACACTGTGAATTTCACTCAACCGTTGTGTTGACCCTTTTAGCATGTTTATCTCAGGTAATTGAGCAACCTATGGCACGGAGTGGCATTGGACTTGAGGACGTCCAACTTGTTATCATTCAAGCTCTGTTTTCATATGTATTTTGGGACCTCCTTTTGTAAAACTCTGAAATAATATTGAATGATAACTAAATTTTCCAAAACGTCTCTTTTGAGTCGTTTTCTATGATTATGACTGTTGATTCATGAAGTAATACCCCAATTTAGCTTCCGCTGCTATATGTCAATTAAGGGGGTGTTACAGATTGGTATCAAGAGCCGAGGTTATAGAGAACAAGGTTAAAACCTAAACTATAACCATTTTTCATCCAAGAAAGTCCTTCGTGCCACTACATTTCCTGAATAGTATGTAAAGATACATAACTATTAATTATATATAAATAACTTATGTTATTTACCACTGGGTTGTTACAGAATTATGTCTACATCCACCCACCCTATTATCGTCCTATCTGATTCCTATATTGAGGATGCTTTTTCCTCTACAACTATTCCTGATTATATCCCGGCTTCATCAGACTATTCCCCAGCCTCACCAGGAAACACTTCTTCTGATCCTTCAGAGGACTTATCTAAGGATCTTTTAGCCTCGCTAGCCATCTCACCTTTTCATGATGATCCGTATATGAAGGTCATCCAAGCATATAATGCTACTAGTAATGAATTACATATTCCTCTGCCACAAGCTACTATTGCTCCACCAACTATTTTGCCTCCATCTCTAGTGTTACCACTATCACCAATGTTTGATCCCCGGGATTTCTTTCTTCCCGAGGAGATTTTGCCACCTCAAAAATGAGCCCGTTCCCGATCATCCTCCTCTACTTTTGCCCTACCTCAACTATTTGAGATTGGAGAGAGTTCTCATAAGACGCATCTGGAGCATTAGGAGGAATAGATCGAGACTATTTTGAATCACTTAGATAAGCTCCCTCTTGAGCGCATTGAGCATATGGAAGATAAGATAGAAGGTCTTGGTAATGGTCGAGTAATCATACAACGAGATTTTGACCAACTAGAAACCGAACTTCAGGAAGCCCGTACCCAGATTGCTCGATTTTAGAGAAAGCAAATATGGCATGATGACGAGATTGTTCTTGCTCGCGTCAGGACTTCTAATTTAGAGATACTCATCGAGGATTTCCAGATTCGCCACCGATCAGATATGAAGAGTCTTCTGGACAAGATCCGTGAACTCAAGAACCACAAGGGAGGACCACCAGACTACTAGACTAGATCCTTGTCATTTACAGCTTTTGTTTAGAATCCAACCACGGGATGTGTGGCATAAATAATGACACTTGTCAAATTTTGATTATGTAAAATATGTAGACAAGTTGTTTATGACTTAATACAATGGTGATTCCATTATACCTCGCTGTTTTATGATACCGATTTATGTATGTCATGGTTGTCTATCCTATATTCGGTAGTGTGATGTATCGTATCTTTATGTATCTAGGTTACTATGACTCTCTTACCATCCGGTTTTCCTAAACCTTTGTACATAGATATCATGGATATGATTAATAAAATTTTTATTGAGCATAAAATTTTTGGAATCTAAGACTTCCGGATGAGTCTATCATTGCAGAGTTAGATAACTCGTTATTGATCATACTAAAGCCACTGGAAAAATAAATCAGTCCCCGAGAAACCTAATGAGTTAGATGCTTGTTAGAGTGTCCATTCTAAAAAATTTCCGTTATATCCTGCAATGTAATATCAAAGAATGTGTAATTCTTTGTTAGAACTTGTACCAAATAAGAATCCGTACAATGATATATTCTTATTTTGTGTTGTCTTGTAAATGTTGATAGAATGGCTCCCAAGAGGACACCAACATCTGCAGCATCAGCCATGTCTCAGGCTGCCATTAGGAAACTAGTTGCTGATAGTGTTGTCGTAGCTCTGGAAGCACAAGCTGCTACCATGGCAAATGATGACAATACCAATAGGAACACCTGACAAAGTGGAACTCCTGTAGCAAGAAAATGTAGCTACAAAGAGTTTATGAGCTGCCAACCTTTCAATTTCAAAGGTATGGAAGGCGTTGTTGACCTTATTCGCTGGTTTGAACGAACTGAATTGGTATTTCTCCGTAGCAACTATACCGAGGACTGCAAAGTAAAATTTGCTACTGGTACTCTAACTGAAGAAGCTTTGTCCTGGTGGAATTCATTTTCCTAGCCTATTGGAATAAAGGAAGCCTACAAGATCACCTGGTCCGAATTTAAAAAGCTCTTAATAAAGAAGTATTGTCCCCAAACTGAGGTTAAGAAAATGGAAGATGAATTTTACAATCAGACTGTAAAAGGAAATGATCTTAAGACTTACGTTAGAAGATTCCAGGAATTGGTAGTCTTATGCCCAACTATGGTGCCAAATTATGAGAAACTCATAGAAGTCTTCATCGGGGGATTACCCAGAAGTATTGAAGGAAATGTTACTGCTTCAAAGCCTCAAACTTTAGAAGAAGCCATTACAATAACCCAAAGGTTAATGGATTAGGTAACAAAGCACAATTATGTGCAAGGAACCAATGATCACAAATGAAAGTTTGATGATAGAAGAAACACCACCAACAACAACAACTACCAAAACAATCATAATAGAAACCGCAACAATGATCACCACCAACAGCAGAATAGAAGGCAAGAAACCTTCAGGGCTTATGCTGCCACCCCAACTAAAAATAGTGGGTATATTGGGAGCCTTACCCTATGTAAGAAATGCACCCTACATCATACATGACCTTGTACTGTCAAGTGTTAGACTTGAAACAAGGTGGGTCATTAGACCAGGAACTGCAAAAACATAGGGCCAACCACTAGAAGCAACCTACAACCAGTAATAGTAACTTGTCATGCCTGTGGAGAGAAAGGGCATTACAGAAATCAGGGCCTAAAAGCAAACAACAATGCCCATAGAAGAGCATACTTGTTGAGGGAGAAGAACGCTTACCAAGATCCAAACGTAGTCACGGGTACGTTCCTTCTAAACCAACATCTAGCTAGAGTATTATTTGATTCCGGAGCCGATAAAAGTTTTGTATCCATATCTCTTGCTTCTATGCTTAATATCCCATCAATTACATTAGATACTACCTACGTCATTGAAATGGCAAATGGAAACCTAGTAGGTACTAATACCATTATCTAAGGTTGCACACTGATTTTGTTAAATCAACCTTTCGAAATTGACCTTATGCCAATTGAACTCGATAGTTTCAACGTCGTCATTGGTATGGATTGGTTATCCAAGTGTCATGCTAGAATTATCTATGACGAGAAAGTCGTCCACATCCCAATAGATGGTGAAACTTTAATCATTCAAGGTGATCGAAGTAAAACCCGACTAAACCTCATGTCTTGTATTAAAACCAAAAGATATATATCCAGGGGATATCAAGTTTTCGTAGCCCAAGTAATGGAGAAGAAATCAAACGAAAAACGACTAGAAGATATACCAGTAGTTATAGAATTTCTAGAAGTTTTTCCTGAAGATCTACCTGGCCTTCCTCTAGTTCACCAAGTAGAATTTCAAATAGATTTAAATCCAGGAGCGGTACCAGTAGCCCAAGCACCTTACAGATTAGCTCCTTCAGAAATGCAAGAATTATCTAACCAACTTCAAGAGTTAGCAGACCGAGGTTTTATCCGACCAAGTACTTTGCCTTGGGGAGCTCCTGTCTTATTTGTTAAAAAGAAAGACAGATCTTTCAGATTGTGTATCGATTACCAGGAGCTAAATAAACTCACCATAAAGAATCGTTACCCATTACCCAAGATCGATGATTTATTCGACCAACTTCAAGGTTTGAGTACTTACTCAAAAATTGACTTAAGATCAGGCTATCACCAACTGAGAGTCAGGGATGAAGATATTCCCAAGACTGCTTTCAGAACGCGGTATGGACACTATGAATTCCAAGTGATGCCATTTGGTTTAACTAACGTGCCTGCTGTGCTCATGGACCTCATGAACCGTGTGTGTAAACCATACTTGGATAAATTTTTGATAGTATTCATTAATGATATTCTTATCTACTCTCGTAACAAAGAAGAACACACAGATCATCTAAGAATAATCTTGGAATTACTCAAAAAGGAGAAAGTATATGCCAAGTTCTCCAAATGTGATTTCTGGATCAATATCGTGTAATTTCTCGGGCACGTGATTGACAGCCAAGGAATTTACGTTGACCCCGCCAAGATTGAAGTAGTCAAGGATTGGGCATCTCCTACCACACCCACAGAAGTATGCCAATTCTTAGGACTCGCCGGCTACTATCAGAGATTTATCAAAGATTTTTCAAAGATTGCAAAGCCTTTGACTGAATTAACCCAGAAAAACAGGAAGTATATCGGGGGAGAAAACCAAGAGTTGGCTTTCCAACTGCTAAAACGAAATTTATGTGAAGCTCCAATCTTAGCATTACCAGAAGGAAACAACGACTTTGTCGTTTACTGTGATGCATCACATCAAGGTTTGGGAGCGGTGTTAATGCAAAGAGAAAAAGTTATTGCATATGCATCCTGACAACTCAAGCCTCATGAAGAGAACTATACCACATACGACCTCAAATTAGGAGCAGTAGTGTTCGCTCTTAAAATTTGGAGACACTATCTATATGGAAAAAGTGTATTGTGTTCACTAATCATAAAATTCTTCAACATATCCTTGATCAGAAAGAGTTGAACATGAGACAACATCATTGGCTAGAAATTGCTCGCAGATTATGATTATGAGATTCGTTACCATCCTAGAAAGGCAAATGTTGTAGCAGATGCCTTAAGCCGGAAGGAATGAATCAAACCACTCCGAGTTAGAGCATTAGTCATGACCCTTCACCTAAAATTACCATCATAAATCCTCGAAGCCCAAACTAAGGAAATCAAAGAAGAGAACATCAAAGCTAAGAATTTACGAGGAATGGACAAAGCATTTGAAGTACGCCCTGATGGAACCCGATGTATCAAGAATCGAAGTTGGTTACCACTCTTTGGTAATTTAAGGTACTTAATCATGCATGAATCCCATAAATAAAAGTATTCCATCCACCCAGGTTCTGACAAAATGTATCAGGATCTAAAGAAACTCTATTGGTGGCCTAACATGAAGGCAATCATCGCTGAGTATGTTGGCAAGTGTTTAACATGCTCTAGAGTTAAAGCAGAATGTCAGAAGCCATCTGGCTTACTAATACAACCAGAGATTCCTACATGGAAATGGGAAAGAATAACGATGGACTTCGTTACAAAACTACCCAAAACATCAAGCGGACATGACACAATTTGGGTCATTGTAGACCGCCTTACCAAATCAGCACATTTCATCCCCACCAAAGCAACAGATAGTATGGAAACCCTTACAAGGTTGTATATAAAGGAGATAGTCTCACGGCATGGAGTGCCGATATCCATCATATCAGATCGTGACAGTCATTTCACATCCAAATTCTGGCAATCAATGCAGAATGCTTTGGGTACTCAATTAGACATGAGTACATCATATCATCCCGAGACTGATGGACAAAGTGAAAGAACCATCCAAACACTCGAAGACATGCTTCGAGCCTGTGTTATAGATTTTGGAAAAGGATGGGAGAGACACTTACCACTGGTAGAATTTTCTTACAATAACAGTTACCATGCCAGTATTAAGGCAGCACCATTTGAGGCACTTTATGGTAGAAAGTGTCAATCACCTGTCTGTTGGGCCGAAGTTAGAGATGTCCAACTCACAGGACCAGAGATAATCCATGAAACTACTGAAAAGATAGTACAAATCCGACAACGCTTGCAAGCTACAAGAGACTGGCAAAGGAATTATGCCAATGTAAGGCGAAAGCCTTTAGAATTCTAAGTTGGAGATCGTGCTATGTTGAAAGTGTCACCTCGAAAAGGTGTAATCTGATTCAGAAAGCGAGGAAAGCTTAACCCCCGGTACATTGGACCATTTAAGATCCTTGAAAGGGTAGGCCCAATGGCATACAAACTTGAGCTTCTTGAAGAACTCAGTAATGTCCATAGTACTTTCTATGTTTCTAATCTAAAGAAATGCCTATCTGACAAATCCCTTGTCATTCTAATGAAAGAGCTTCGACTCAATAACAAACTCAACTTTGTGGAAGAACCAGTGAAAATCATGGATCGAGAATTCAAGCAACTAAGACAAAGTCGCATCCCTATAGTCAAAGTAAGATGGAACTCTAAAAGAAGACCAGAATTTACATAGGAACGCGAAGATCAAATTCATGCCAAGTATCTACATCTATTTTCAAACATCACTCCAACATCCAACTAAATCTTGGGACAAGATTTCTTTAAGGTTGGGAGACTATAACAACCCACAATTTTCATCAGTATAATTATCCATCTATTAAATTAGATGCAATTTTCATCAATTTAATTATCCATCTATGAAATTAGATGCAACCATTTTCATGGAAAGATTTTTGTTTTATTCCATCCATAATGTAACGTAACTTACATTAAAAAATTAAACGTGCTCACGCAACCACCAATGCCAATTTCATGAACATTTATATTAAGTAAACGTTATAATATGTCAAGCAATATGTTTTAAACTCCATTTTTACCATACGTTATCTATTTAACGTACCATTCATATCGTTTATTATGAAACGAACATTATACTTTAACGTTTATATCAAAACCCCGATTTCATGTAATGTTTTCATATAAACAAATGTACAACATAGTAAGGCATGTGTACAAGTTATTAATACATGAAATTCAAATATCTTTTCCCTCCAAAACCATGGTACAATATCTTTAAGCTCAAAGTACAAGCCGATTATGCATGATATTCAAAACATGCATTTTCCCTCCACTTTTCTATGGCATTTCGTACCACCTCTTAAACACAACTTACAACCCTTTCATGCACAACATTTAAACACTAATTTCCCTCTAATCCTAAACCTTAGCTTGTCACTAAACCCTAATCCTAACCCTAACCCTAGACAAAACCCTAACCAACCCTAACTAGTTTTAAGACTAAACTAACCAAGCAACCACCCTAACTCCACCATAACTTCACCACCACATCACCACCAAGCACTTCAAGTACCTCCATGAATCACCACCATGTGACCTACTTGCCCCCTTGCCCTCCAAGTTACCTCGTCACCACCTTGGTATGCCAAGCCCTCTCCCACTACCTTACACCTCTCTTGGCTACTTACCAGCTTCTAATACTCACTACTAGCTTATCTTAGTCACCTCTATCAGCCCTTGGCCCCTACTCCACTCAAAACCCTTGGGCACCAAGCCTTTCGCACCTTATAAATAGTCGAGACAAACACACCCTCACATCTCACCATTTAAACTCAAAACTATACTTAAAACAGGTTCTAGCCATGTCCTAAGAGGATTAAGAAGGAAGTCTAAGCTAAGAAGAAAGCCAAGGTTAAAAAAAAGAAAGGTCTTGAAATCATATCCAAGTGTTCAAACCCAAAACAACCCATTTTTGACCCATTTAAGCTTTTGTAAGTCTTCAATCTATTTTATAAGTTCCTAATATGTTATAGATCTTTAATAAACTCTTATGGATCATATATAAGCTACTTGTTTAAGCCTTGAACCACAAACCCACACGGTTTGGTTTTCCTAAACCAAACGAACTCATTTTAGGATTTCTAGCTCACAAGCTCATTTCATAAGCTACAAGCTCGTAAAACCAACTTATTTTAGCTTATAATAATAAGCTATAAGCTGCAAATTGAAATTGGATTTCAAAAATACCAAGTTTATGAATTTTGGACTTAATTCGCAAATGGTTTCATGGAAAGGGGTATATATTGCAAATTTTTGAAACTTATAAACTAGAGGGGCTGAAAATGTAAATATCCTAAACTTAAAACCCCAAGGGCCTGTTTTGCTAACTTTCAAAATTAAGGGTTAAATTTATATAAAGTTATATATAAAGGATTAAATTTGTAAATATATATATATATATATATACCAAGGGTATATATTGTCATTTTTGTATTCTCAAGGGTATAAAATGTAATATTCTTATATTAATTATAAAAATATATATAAATATTATAAGACTCGATTTTATTTAAAGCCGACATATTTTTCGTTATCAATCATCAATCGAAACATTATAAATCAATTATGTTATATATTTAACATAATTTATCATCCACTAGCTTTTAAAGAAACTTAAAAAGATAAAATCTTATCTTTTAAACTATAACGTATCACGTTACTAGGGAATTTCATGTGAGGGGATTTCATTTGGGTAGACGTTTTGACGAGTTGCTGGATTTACGATTTAAAGTGTCCTAGCTCCTCAAACGTTTACTACATGACCTCTAGATTATGATAGCCCGAACAATGATACGATGATTTCATAAGTTAATGAACCAAATTAATATTTACGTTAAACTTTATGAAATAAAGTTTTGAAATATAAACAATCGAACTAAGACTTAACATATTACCCCAGGTTACGTGACGAAGCTGTTTACTTCCATTTGAGTCACTTTTGTCATCAATTATATGTTTTCCAAACCCTGTAGGGAGATACATTCTATAAACCATGAATACAAGTATTTTTCCAACTGTATGCTATCCTGATATATTATTGCACAAGTACCTACATTGCCAATATTACCATATATCATGAACCATTAATCACTTGCGAGTGAACGCGAATATTGTGGATAGATCTATCGGGATTGACGAATCCCGTTTGTGTTTACCGGTACATGAGGTAACCAAGCGCACTATATTTGAGAATAATGGGTAACTTGGCAAGTTACCTTTCCAAGAGGACATTTGTTCCTCAATAATGTCACTGAGGTGATTTCCATGTTAACGTGTTGGTGTCATGAGCTTAGTGCAATAATATTGTTTTCCATGATAATTGTAGTTGTATAATTATTACCACTTATGATGACTTGTATTCAACTATTACATTTCAAACACTGTGAATTTCACTCAACCTTTGTGTTGATCCTTTTAGCATGTTTATCTCAGGTAATTGAGCAAACTATGGCACGGAGTGGCATTGGACTTGAGGACATCCAAACTTGTTATCATTTAACCTTTATGTTTTCAATGTATTTTGGGACCTCCTTTTGTAAAACTCTAAAATAATATTGAATGATAACTAAATTTTCCAAAACGTCTCTTTTGAGTCGTTTTCTATGATTATGACTGTTGATTCATGGAGTAATACCCAAATTTAGCTTTCGCCTACTATAATGTCAAATGAAGTGGGTAGTTATATGGATTTACAGGTCCAAGAATGTGATGATAGTGGATGCTCAAGGTACTTTGACAGGGAACTTGCTCCTATTTATAGACTATGAAGAGACAGATGGAGGATATGTTACTTTTAGACGGGACCCCAAAGGAGGGAAAAATCACAGGAAAAGAGTACCATTTAAACTGGTAATCTAGATTTGGAAAATGGTATTTTGTAGAGAGTGTTAATGTTTAATCTCTTTAGTGTCTCAAAATGTGTGTAAAAGAATAGTTGTTCTTTTTAGTGGACAACTGAATGTATTGTTTATCTCCAAACTTAAGTTAATTAATGAAAGGTCTAGTCTTATTAGAGTTCTAGAAAGAATAATATGTATCGGGTTTGATTTTGAATGAACATAGTTCTTAAAAGTGCGTAACTTGTCATTTTGCACAAAGCAAATCTGATGAATCTAAACTTTTTCATAGAAGGCTAGGTCACTTAAATTTTAAAACTATGAATAAATTGGTTAAGGGAAATCTTGTAAGAGGTTTACCTTCCAAACTTTTTGAAAATGATCAAACCTGTGTTGCTTGTCAAAAGGGAAAGCAACACAGAGCCTCTTGTAAGTTCAAAATAGAGAACTCAATCAGTCTTCCTTTACATTTGTTACATATGGACTTGTTTGGTCCAACATTTGTAAAAATCCTTGTGAAGAAAATCTATTGCCTAGTTGTCACAGATGATTACAGTAGGTTTACATGGGTTTTCTTTCTTGCTACTAAGGATGAGACTAGTGGCATTCTTAAGTCCTTTATAACTGGGATAGAAAATCTAGTAGATCACAAGGTTAATATGATTAGATGTGATAATATGACTGAGTTCAAAAATAGAGAAATGAATCAGTTTTGTGAGATGAAAGGTATTTTGAGACAATTTAGTGTAGCTAGAACTCCTCAACAAAATAGAGTTGCTGAGAGGAGGAATAGGACACTAATTGAGGGCATCTAGGATATGTCGTTGTTTTAAGTTTCCAATACTTTTGGGCAAAGAAGCAGATGCTTGCTATGTGCAAAATAGAGTTGGTTAGTAGTAAGGCCTCTATAACAAGACCCCTATGAACTTTTTCATGGCTTTAGAAACACATACTTTAAGTTTATGAGATCATTTGGGTGTCCGGTTACCATTCTCAATACTATAGATCACTTAGGCAAATTTGATGGTAAGGCTGATGAAGGTTTCTTTGTTGGATACTCTTTGAATAGTAAAGCCTTTAGAGTATTCAATAGTAGAACAAGGATAGTGGAAGAAAACTTGCATATTAGGTTTAGTGAAAGTACACCTAATGTTGTAGGTAGTGGACCAGATTGGCTATTTGATATTGATGCACTAACAAAAACAATAAATTATGAGCCAATTATTGCAGGTACACAGTCTAATAGTTTTGCAGGTACACAAGTAAGTGATAATGTAGGACAAGCTAGAAAGGAGACAGAACCTATCAAAAATTACATTTTGCTACCATTATGGACTGCTGATCTACCATATTCCCAAAATCTAAAAAGTTCTCATGATGATGGATCCAAACCTTCAAGTGATGATGGAAAGAAGGTTGATAAAGATCCAAGAAAAGATAGTGAATGTAAAGATCAAGAGAAGGAAGATAATGTTAATAGCACTAACACTGTTAATGTTGCTGGCACAAATGAGGTTAATGTTATTGGTGGAAAAACAAGCATTGAACTTCCATTTGATCCAAATATGCATGCTTTAGAAGATTATAGCATATTTGACTACTCAAATAATGATGAAGATGATGGTGTAGAGGCTGACATGAACAATTTGGATTCTACAATTCAAGTCAATCCTATTTCATAACTACAAGAATCATAAAGATCATCTCTTGATTAAGTGATGGGAGATCTTGCAATCAGCTACACAAACAAGCGAAAGATATCAAAGTATTTGGAGGAACATGTGTTTGTTAGTCGTATATTCAACAAGACACCAAACCCTAAAGAACCTCAAACTGCTTGCTTGTTGCCTCTTTTTACCAACAGAACGAACCAAAAAGGTAATTATGCATTAAGGATACCAAGATGGATGAGGCTATGCAGGAAGAGCTTCTACAATTAAGTTACCCAGAAGTTTGGACTTTAGTGGAGATTTACTATATGACAAATGGGCTTTAGGTTATAAGATAGGTTTTCAGGAATATAAAACGGATGAAAGGGGATTGTCCGATAAGAAAAACAGAGCAAAATTGGTTGCTCTCTTAGGGTACTACACAAGGAGAAGGGATTGTTTATGATGAGTCTTTGGCCCCTATTGCAAGAATTGAAGCAATTAGACTATTTTAGCTTATGCTTCATTTAAAGATTTTGTGGTGTATCAAATTGATGTAAAAAGTGCTTTTCTCTATGGGAAGATTGAATAAGAGGTATATGTATGTCAACCACAGGGGTTTGAGGGATCCATCCTTTCTCGATTAGAGTATGCCAAGGGTTGGAAAAAGCATTGTATGGTACTAATCAAGCTCTAAAGTTGGTATGAAACTTGGTCAAACATATCTGATTGGTCTAGGGGTTTCAAAGAGATAACTAACAAGACTTTTTCATCAAAGGCAACAAAGGTGATATTTTTCTAGTTCAAGTCGTATGTGGATGCTATGCAGTTGAGTTTCAACAAAGAAGGAGCTATGCATTGCTTTGAGAAGTTGCATGCATTAGACATTTCAGATGAGTTCGATGGGAGACACTTTCATTCTTCTTTTAGGATTATAAGTGAAGCAGAAAAAAGATGGTCTATTTAATAGTCATAGATATATATGTGATGAAATTTTAAAGAAATTTGGGTTTACACCTGAAGTCAGTCTGCACAGCACACAATGGAAACTCAAAAGCATTTTTTTGCACAAGGATGAAAGATGGTGAAGAAGTGAATGTTCATATGTCTAGGCCAAGATTGTTCCATTAATGTATTACTTACTTCGTCAAGACTGACTTCTTTTTCGCAAGTGTGGTGTGTGCCTGTGTGCTTGATACCAGTTAATCAAAGGTTTCATCTTCATGCTGTGAAAAGGTTTTAGGTACTTAAAATGTCAACCAAAAATAGGCCTTTGGTATCCAAAAGATTCTCCTTTTGATTTGGTAGCATACACTGATAGTGATTATGCTAAAGCAAGCTTGGATAGGAAGTCTACAACATGAGGTTGTCAATTTCTTAGATGTAGATTAATATCATGGCAATGCAAGAAACAAAAAGTGGTTGCAAATTCCACAACAGAAGTTGAGTATGTGGCTGCTGCAAGTTGTTGTGGACAAGTGCTTTGGATTCAGAATCAACTACTTGATTATGGGTAATAACAGTACTATTTGCTTAATAACAGAAGCTGAGTATGTGGTTGCATACCAAGATCTTTATTGACAATAAAAGTACTATTTGCTTAATTAAAAATCCTGTTTTTTCATTAAAAACAAAGCATATAGAGATCAGACATCATTTTATTAGAGATTGCAATGCAAAGAAATTGATTCAAATGGTCAAAATCCATACTAACACGAATGTTGCAGTTTGCTTACAAAAGCATTTGATGTTAGTAGATTTCAACAATGTTGCAAAAATCGGCCTAGGCGGCCTTGTAATCGCAGATTCCAAGCTACTTGGCCGTAAACCTTGGAAAATAAGGCAAATCGGGTGAAAAATTGGTCTGGTCAAAAATCGGTCAAAATCGGTCAACAAATGGTCAAATCGCCCTAATCAGTCAATGAAAGTCAAACATTTTTTTTACAATGTGACTTTGAATTGTTAACTGTTAACTTTTATTATATATATCTATGTTTTGAACAATGTAACTTTGAACTCATTTAATTTTAATGTATATAAAGTGTTGTATCCATCTCATACAAGTAACTTTGAAATTTATATATAAAATTTTCAAAACCGATTAATCGCGCCTAGACCGATTATAGGCTACAGGGTGGTCGACCGCCCGTCTAGCGACTCGCGATTTTTGAAACATTAGATTTCAATATCTGATTGTTAGTATTGGAATGCTTAATCCTTAAAGTCTTTTATCTATTTATGTTTTTGTAGAGTTTTGTATGAATTAGTACTGTTATTCATGTTATTAAAAGTTTCCGCTGTTAAGTATAATTAGTACTGCTAGTTATACTTAATATTGCTGAGTTACAATTGTTAGTTATACTTAATACTGCTAGGTATAATTAATATTGTGATAATTGTGAAAATTGCTATGGCTTGTGTCTTCTTGGTTTTTGGACTAACATTTTGCAGGAAAAGCAAAGAAAAGTGTTAGATTGATGATGGAAAAGCTTTTTGGAATGGAATTGGAGTTAATACTGGTGACTCAAAGTTAATGTTGCTAGGCATAACTTACTACTGTTGGTTCTAAGTTAATGCTGCTAGGCATAACTTACTACTGCTGGGTTACTACTGCTGGGTTAAAGTTAGTGTTGTTGAGGGTATTTTCATAAATACTTTGATTAAGGGTTTTAATCAGTCATTTGATCGATTTCATACTTTTGTAAACTCTCTAATCACAAACCCTAACTCAATTTTATCATCCATCATCAAAACCCAACACAAATGGCGAATCTAAAGTTTGCAGACACTCATACTGTCAAATAGTGGATTTTCTGAATGCACATCCCATAAAGTAGTGCACATCCCAAATAGTCTAAACCCGAAGAAAGTGATAGGTTTGAACAAATAGTGGATTTTCTAAATGCACATCCCATAAAGTATGCTTTAACCGTTAATCCCACTATATATACTTCGTGTATCGAACAGTTCTGGTCTACTGTCAAGGCTAAAAATATTAATAGGGAAGTACAGTTACATGCCCTAGTAGATAGCAAAAAGATAATTGTCACTGAAGCATCTGTGAGAAGAGATCTTCAACTGAAAGATGCTGAAGGTATTGATTGTTTACCAACTCTACCATTTTTGAAGAACTTACACGGATGGGGTATGAGAAAATTTCACAAAAGCTTACTTTCTATAAGGCATTCTTTTCCCCACAATGGAAATTTCTGATTCATACTACTTTACAATGCCTAAGTTTAAAGACTACTTCATGGAATGAGTTTAGTAGCACTATGGCATCTGCAATTATCTGCTTAGCTACAAATCAGAAATTCAACTTTTCAAAATACATTTTTGAAAGTATGGTTAGAAACTTGGATAATTTGTCTAGGAAATTTTTGATGTATCTAAGGTTTGTATAAGTGTTTTTGAACAAACAACTTGATGGGTTGCCAAGTCACAAGAGCATTTATATTGAACCCTCTTACACTAAGAAGATCTTTAGAAATATGAGAAGGGT
>BQNB010075752.1:0-31369 GCA_026074375.1 Tanacetum coccineum | reverse complement strand
TGTCGACAGCCATTTTAACCACCTTTTAGTTAAAATATCACTAATAGTAATCTCTAACATGACCCTCCACTTAAGTGTGATAATGGAAACTGTAACCTGAGTGATATCAAATCAATAGATTAAAGGTGGGTGTTGATGCCTCTCTTGATTACAACATGTAACCCAACATGGTGTTTTTTAAAGATAGCCATCCACTTTGAAGAAAGTGCCATTTTAGTAAAGGATATTATAGGAAGAGAGAATCATCCCTAGTGAAACTGTTGGCTGCTTTTCATATGGGTTCTGAATGATTAGGACAATCTACATGATTTTTACCTGATTAGATAGTGAAGTGTAACTAAGCTAAGTTCCCACAAGTGCTTTAGACACTTGATCATGGAACATGTGTTTTCGCAACTATTCCCACTTTTGACATCTATGGGACCAACTGTGTGTGGTGGTCCAACACATGACAAAACTGGAACTAGCTAGAACGAAACAACAAATGTGAAAGTTTACAATTATGAACGTGAGGATTTCACTGAAAGATATTCGTTTGGTCGGTTTTTTCATTCACTTTAACACTAACATGGTAAAACTTGATGGTAAACATTTTTTTATGGTATACATTTGGTCAAATTAATATGTAAAACAATCAGATTTGGAATGCACAATGCATGCTGAATCTGGTATAATTGTGAAAAGTTACTGATAACCTAGTTCCTAGGAACAAACAAGGTCTATATGACAAATTACTATCTTGGTTAAAGTCATAATGTTTTTTGTCAAGGCGAAAGACAATTCACATATGGATTGTCAATACCGATGGTTACAGTGGTTTGCCAAAACTGGTTTGGATCAAAACTAGTGAGCGAGCTACGTTAGCTCGACCCCAAACACCTTTTGTCCAATTTCTTGAACCTTTTAAATAGTTTGCATCTGAAATATGATCACAGTAAAATATTAATATGGCAACCTAAATTGCCGAATAATGTGATTCCAATAGTAAAAATGAGATACACATTTACCTTGATTCGTGACTCCAAGAATCCAACAAAGAATAACAATCTAGACCCTCGAATGAGCCTTCTAATCTAATAGTTACTTCAAGATTAGATGCATATATTTTTCGTTAAGTGTCATAGCACTCCAAACAAGATTATAACGATCGTTTTTGTATTATATGAATTGATGGAACAAACAATTAGGATTCTTTATGGATTAAGAGGAAGATGAAATCAAACTTTAATACTCGGCTCGAATGAGTCATAATAGAATCCGGTAACAAGAATAGTAGGGAGAGACAACCTAAAATGTCTAACATTTAAAACTAATATGAAACCTAATTCTAATGCTATTTATGCTAAGTGGAATTTGTTTGAATATGGCGAGAGACTCGATTAAGAGACATGTGTATCTCACATGTCGATTCTTGAAATAGCTCGAAACAGATTAATGCTTGCAAATTTGCTATACTTTGTTTTATTAATCGAGTACTTCTAGTCGATCAATGAGACTAAACGCATAAGCTTCTCATTTTAACTTGATTCCTAGCATAAGGTCATATAATATATAGTCATACAGCCCAAAAGAATGAGCTAATAAGCTATGTCAAATAAGGCCCATTATTACGTCTATGTTCACCCTGTTATTTTTCGTTTATTAACTCAGTTCAGGAGTCACAAAAAATCAGAAGATTTTGTAAACAAAGATATATCTTATTAATAGTGTGATCAATTGAGAGTACAATAACCTAGGGACGAGCACGGTACCATTTTGGTACCGTACCGGCACCGTTTTCGGGGTACCGTATTTTTTCCCGACCAAAATATGTAGTCCCGATCTCTGAATCGAGAGATATACCGGTACCGGTACCGGGTTCGGGAAACCGGTACTATACCGAAACA
Source organism: Tanacetum coccineum (assembly GCA_026074375.1). NCBI lineage: Eukaryota > Viridiplantae > Streptophyta > Magnoliopsida > Asterales > Asteraceae > Tanacetum > Tanacetum coccineum. The sequence continues at coordinate 29,483 of BQNB010075752.1, read as the reverse complement.
AGTACCGTTTAGAGTAAAAGATAATCTTCAAATTTGAACTTTTTGGTCATTTGAATTTTTAGTGATATTATTAACACAGGGGTTAGAGTTAGAAGCATTGGACATGAACACAGAATATTGAGTAGTTGTTGTTGGGTTTTTAGTGACTTGTTGTGATGGTGTTTCATTCGCTTAGTATAAGATAAGAATTGTGTTTCCTCCATTTGAGAATTTTAACAAGCGATTCATCTAAAATTGGTGAGCGTAAAGGAAATACTTTTCATACAAAACACAAAGCAAATACAGTTAGTAACCATTAATATTGTCACAAAACTTACATTTTCGTGTTTTAGAGAAGGAAGTACAGCTAAACAAAAACTCCACAGCCGCAATTGCAACGCAGCCATAACGTTATGATGTGAACAAAAAATTGGATAGTCTAACATGCATGATGTGACGATCCCAAAAGAAAAGAAAAGTTTTGACAATGCAACCTTCAAAAATTCATGACACTAATATTTCGGTACTAAAATCGGAATTTCCCGTTTTGGTACCGTACCGATTTTTAGTGGTACCGATTTTTTTTTAGAGAATTTCACAGTATAGGTACCGTACCGGGTAGTGAGAACCGGTACCGATATGAGTCAATACCGGTACAGTTTCGGCACCGTACCATTTTTTGGGTACCTGTGGAAACTAGAAGGGTGGGTTGAATAGTTTACACGTTTGTTTTGCGTTTTAAAAGTTTATTTTCAAAAATGTATAGATCCGGGTTATATGTTCAATCAAATCACAATATGAACAACCAATAACCATCTAAACGAAAACTAAATAACAACAACAATATGTAAAGAGATAAGGAAAGAAACAACCAAACCAAGACACCGAGATTTTATAGTGGTTCGGCTACGAAGCACCTCTTCGCCCTACTCCACTCCCCGAGTATCCTACTCGAGATTTCACTATATCAACAAGCTTCATTTAGGCAGAGAAAACCGTTTACACGTCGCTTACGTTATTTTTCGACACTAAGCTAAATGTCGAATCCTAATCTTAGCTAGAATCAATCTACCACTTCACAAGATATACACACTCACAAGATCTACACTATCGGATCTACACAATATTCTAATCACACAAATACACAAGATAAATACAATAGAGTTTTGATACTTAGAAGAAAGGAGGGTAGATCACTAATTAACACTTCGTTTCTTGACGAATACGAGTGTTCTTCTCTTGCACTTGAATGAGAGGGAAGAGATGAGAAGAAGAGATTAGATCACTTGAAACAAGATCTAAGTATGTTTATAGGCAAGGAATCCCAACGGTCATCTGCGGGGAATGAAGCAATATTTATAGGCAGGGAATCCCAACGGTCATCTGCGGCTGGTCCCGGCGGTCCCTTATATATAAGGGCGCCGCCAGGCCTATAAGGGAGCCGCCTCCTAGACTCTGCTCTTTTTTTTTGTCTTTTTGTGGAAAAAGTTGTATCTGGTGTAAAAGCTTCCGTTTTGAAGGAAAATTTGAATTTCAAATTTTAAGTTTTTGATAAAACTTTTTATATTAATTAGAAAATATTTTGTAAATGTATTTTTGAGAAAATACTTTTGTAGAATTAAAAGTGAGGATTAAGAAAAATATTTTCTTGATCACTAATCATGCTTAATTATTTTGTTTATTCATACCATAAGTGATCACTAATCTTAGAAATGAAATTTTACATTTAATGATTTGTAAACGTTTATTTTTATTGTAAATGTTTTTACATTTTGTTATTATCAAAACGTTGAGAGGTCGAAAAATATAAATAATGTTTTTTGATATTATTTGTATTAATAATCTTCCCCTTTTTGATGATGACAAAATATAAACTCATTTTAAATAAAATTAAAGATGTCAAATTATTATATGAGTTATGTTCTATTTCTCTCCCTTTTTGTCAAATTCAAAAAGAATGGTCGTCGAGTTGTTGAAGGAAGAAAGAAATCGACAATATCAAGACTCCCTCTTGATGTATGATCCCCCTTGTTCGGGGCATCAAAGGATCGATCTTATTAAAATTGTTTTTGCTACAAAACAAAGTTAGAGGTACAAGTACAAGACAAAAATCTTTCAAGTTAACACATTATATTTAAATCAAAAGAAGAGTTTTATTCTTCCAACAAGAAACTCATAGATTAACACATTCAATTAATACATTCATGAAAGATAAAACTAGAACTAATACAAGATAAAGAGAAACAATACTACATAAGTCTTAAATGATTCATGATTCATAGAAAATGACTTTTTAAGCAAAAGGTTTGGGGTTTCACGTTTATGAAAACATTTAGATATTTTTAAGGTGGAGGTGAAAAGTGTGGTGGTGATGGTGGCGATGTAGTGTCATGAGTGTGATCAAGAGGAGTGATTGGGGACAAAGAAAGTGTGATATCCAAGGAAGGATGACTTTGAAGTGGTTGAGGATTTAGAGGTCTAAGAGGAACATCCAAAATGTTGTCAAGCAAAGTGTTCAAGTGAGGAGGAGAATTTGGTTCATGTGAAGATGGTGGTGAAATTTGAAGTTTTGAGTGAAAGAAAGAAGATGTGTTCTCTTGACTTGATGATGTTTGATTGGTAGATGTGGTTTTTGATGGTGCATTTGGAGGAGTTGGAGATGAAGAAGTTGTTGTAGGAGAAGGTGTGGTGGTGATATCTTCATCACTAGATATGTTGACAAATAGTTGTCTAGGAGGGATTATGGTGAGTTTGAATTTCTTGGAAGGATTAGATGAGGAAGCATTGGTGGGATTCATAGTAGAATGAGGTGATGAAGATGATGATAGAAGAGAGTTCATGATTTAAGGTGGAAGAAATGAATTGAAGAAGTAAGGCATGGGGTTTGAAGATTTAGATTCCAAAAGGTGTTTGTCAAAATGCAAAAATTATAGTTGTGCCTAGATGGGATAGTGGTCAACTGCATAGAAATTTAGAAGGTCACAGTAGAAGAATTCATGACCTCTGATGGCGGTCCCTTAATTACTGGCGGTCCCATATATATTAGGGGGTCGCCCAGTATTTTAGGGGGCGTTTTGTGGAGATAGAAAACTTTTTCCAGAATTTCCTAATAATAAAAAAATTCTAAATTTTCCTTTTTGAGTCAATTTTATTTCATCATGAATCATCTAATACTCATTATCTAACATCACAATATCATTTATCTTGAGTTCTATGAGGGAAGCATATGTAGGCAAATTTGATCAAAAGATAAGCATGCATAATATCATATATATATATATATATATATATATAGCAAAAGTCTATCAAGGTGCATGCAAGCATTGGTTTAGGATGATAAAATCGAAAGATCATCCATGGCAAGCTAAGTTGCCCATACTAAGTACTAAGTTACTAATAAGTAGCATAAGTTTAAACACCTAATCATAATAGATTAGTAAATAATATAGATAATAATGTCATAAAGCAATTTCCCTCATTGCTCACTTCTTCTTTAAATTCTTCTACAAGTTTCGGAAGCCTTTTTCGATTGATCTTAGTCCACCACATTGCTCATCTCGTAATTGTACTTGACGGTCAATGATTTCAGTTTGACTGGTGTAAAATGGTTCTAAATGAGAGTCAATGTTAGGTGGGTTTTGAAAAACTTGAGGAACTTTTTCCCGATTACCCCCCAGACAGAAGACGTTTTCCCGAATGATTTTCTCTAAAGGCCTCAAAGTTGACACGATTTCACAAGTAAGAATTTGATATTTAAGAACATCAATCTCTTCCTCATGACGGATGCGACGGACTTGACCTTCTCGATCAATTCGAATAGACAAAATGATGTCCTCAATGGAAGGAGGGTTGGTTTGATATGGACCATCCGAAGGGATACCATATGAAAACTCATCAAGTCTCCATCTATCGGTAAAGACACATGCGCATTCACAAGGAATGTCAAGAAGTTGAGCAAAATTTTCGAAAGAGTAGGAGAAGAGTTGATTTTGAAGTCACAAATTCGACAACACATTTGACCCATTTTTTTTTTTCGTCAGATAATTGATTTGATATTGACTATAGAACTCGAGTATGAAGCGAGGACAGATTTGTTCATTGATTTCAAGGAGACATTCGAACTCAAAAAAATGAAACAAAGATAGAACATAGTTTAGGTCCGCAAAATTGTCAAAATCCACCCGACCCTCATGGATATAGCGTTCTTTAAGGTTTATTAGTTTTTCTCTTATTGAAGTACGGAATTCATGTGAGATTTTAAGGATATAGTGTCTTGTATTTTTGTAGTCTTCAGATGATTTTCGAGGCATGGTCACCTAGAATGAGAGAACCAAGATCACATTTTAATTGCATTTTACTTGTATTAATATTTTAGGTTCGTGTCTAGTGTGTGTCTATATGCAACAAATGTGGAGTAACGATTAACTCGACCTAACCATAAAATCCTAAGAGTTAAATCAAACACTCCTTAATTTGATTTTGCTCATCCAAACAAGTTGAAAAATACATATGAATTATGTATCTCGAAATTTGTCCATGAGATCATTATGCATGTGTTTGAAAATGTTTTTAGGTTGTATTGACAATGCATAACAACAATTTTATTATGTTCCTAACGTGAGTGATTTGAAAATAAAATTAGGGTTTTAGTTCAAAATCATTTTTTCTACAAGCTCATTAATATGTGCAAATCCCATGTCTACATGAAGCATATTAGTTGTACATTGTATTTTGTGAAGATCGTTTATAGCTCAAGATTGATTAGATCTTATATATCTGGGATGGACAATAACAATGATTGATAACACGCGGTGGAATAATAAAGAACACATATTAAGTTATCACAAGGTTTTCTTTATTAAACGTTTCCCTATTACCCCAACTATAACTTGGGGCTACACCAACTAACTATGGTGTACTATTCGACTCTCATCACTCGACTATACTATGTAACTATCTAGACTCTCATTGGGAGAGTTCTATGTATCCATGGATATCTAAAACCATATGCCTGATATCTCTTTATATACTAGAGATATCAAGGCTTACATAAGAAGATAAGAACAAACAATATCTTTAAAACATTTAAGAATATCTTCTAATATCTTCTGTATCTTTATCTTAATAAGAAGATCTTCTGATATCTTCAAAATCTTTATCTTTATCTTCATATTCTCCACCAACTTGAAGATTTCTGTAATTACAATTTTAGTCCTTTTGTTTCATTCTTATATTTATTTTGTCTCATTAAATCTAGAATCTCAACATATTCTAGTAGTTCTAATTGTACAAAATTAAAAGAAAAATGGAAAATCCCCAATTTCAATTTTTGGTGTTCATCATGAACCCTAGACTCAAATGGAAGAAATAGGATGACAATACTTACAATTAATGATCTTTGTGATGTTAAGATTGATTATTAGTGTTGATTTGATCTTCAATTGATGTTTTAATGGTTGAATTTGAGTTTTGGTGGGTTTTGGGTCATGTTCGTCGAGTGTAGTAGATAAGGAGGTGTTTGTTTTTATGTTTTGAAATTTTTTGTTTAAGTGTTCCATATTATGGTATGCTGATGGCGGTCCCATATCTCCTGGCGGTCCCAAATATACTGGGGGACGCCTATTAATGGGCGGCGCCCTCAGTAAAGGGTATTGGACTTGTTTTTTGACGAAAATTATTCAAGGAGGAGTGACATTTTAATTTGCATTTCGCGAATTAAAGATGCTTAAAGTACTTCAGATGAAGTAATTAAGTTATCATGATACGGAGTGGAACACGGACTAGAATCAAGACAGAAGAAGGAGAAGCGAACCAATATGATTTATGGAATGTGTTCCATCATTCCTAAACCAAGACGTAGATAGTTAAACGATTCACGTTTAAGGGGTTTAGTAAGAATGTCGGCAATATTGTCGACGGACAGTACTTTTTCGATTGAGATATGTCCTTTTTGGACATTATCACGAAGAAAGTGGTGATGAATTTCGATGTGTTTGGTACGAGAATGTTGCACCGGGTTTTTGCTAAGGTCAGTCACGCCTTTGTTGTCGCACATGATGGGAACGTCGTCGAGTCGTACGTCGTATTCGATGAGAGCTTGTTTCGTCTATAGTGCTTGTTGACATGCCTTTCCGGCGCTTACGTATTCGGCTTTGGTAGTGGATATAGCTAGAGCGGTTTGTTTCTTCGAGAAACCAAGATGTTCAAACAAATCCCCACGAAGTACCAATACTTGTAGTGCTCTTTCGGTCCACATAATCTCCCGCATGATCAGAGTCGGCATATACTACGGTTTCTATGCCGGTCCCCTTAGGATACTATAATCCTAAGTGCGTAGTGCCTTTAATGTATCGGAAGATACGCTTAACCACTTCAAGATAAGAGGTTTTGGGAGCCTCTTGGAAGGCTCAAAGGCCTAGACACTAAAACATGATATCGGGCCCAACTTGCAGTTAGGGATAATAAACAACTATCATGTCTGTGATACTTGGTCTATCGACCGACTCACACTCTTCATCTTTTATGAGTTTAGTATCGGAGGACATGGGGGTTTTCATTGGTTTATAATCTTCTAGACAATCTTACTTTACTCATTTCTTTACTATTATTTAGATTGATTAATAGAATATACCATCTTCATTTGTTTATTTGTAATCCAAGAAGAGTTAGTTCACCATCTATGCCTCATCTCGACCGGCATGCATGATTTTGACAATTCAGGCCACCTGTCCTTGACAGTCAAACCGAAAATAATGTCATCGAACATTATTGAACAATTGATGAGATTAGACCTGTCTTCTTGTTAAAAAGAGTGTTATTACCATTCCACTTCTATATTCAGGTTTAATAAGAAGCTTTTATCTATCTTACCAAGATTTGGGTTCTTGTTTAGTCCATATAAAAGCTTTCTTTAATTTATAAACATGATCTGGTTTTTCAAAATCAATGAATCCCGAAGGTTGTGCCACGTATACCTCCTCATTGATAAAACCGTTCAGGAATGCACTTTTTACATCCATTTGGAATAGTTTAAAATCTAAGGCACAAGCATAAGCTAATAATATTCTAATAGACTCAAGTCTAGCAACCAGGGCATAAGTTTCATCATAATCGATGCCCTCTTGTTGGTTGTAGCCTTGAGCAACTAACCTAGCCTTATTTCGAGAAACAACACCGTTCTCGTCTAACTTATTTCTAAACACCCACTTAGTTCCTATAATTGTCATATTCTTAGGTTGTCGAACTAACTCCCAAACGTCGTTAGCAATGAATTGGTTTAATTCTTCTTGCATGGCGACTATCCAACTTTCATCTCCTAAAGCTTCATTCACATTCTTAGGTTCTATAGTTGATATAAAACAAAAGAAGTTACTTTGGTTTTGGGCTTGAGACCTAAGGGTTCTTTGGTTAAGATTTCCTATGACATTCTCTAATGGATGGTTCCTAGATTCCTTAATGTTGACTATTTCATCAATTTCTAAAGTTTCATCCACAATGTCGTTTTCTAGGTTTTTCTTTTCGGTGACCTTAATTGCTTCTTCTTCATCTAAGTCATCATCCACCAAGGGTGATGTCTTAGAGGGTGGAGGAGTTTCATCGAATGTCACGTTAAGTGATTCTTCGACTTTCCTAGTGTGTTTGTTTAGGATGATGTAGGCTTTACTATTTTGAGAATATCCTAAAAAGACACCTTCGTATGACTTTGGGTCAAACTTGGTAAGGTAGTCTTTGGTGTTCAAAATGAAGCACTTGCTTCCAAACACTCTAAAATAATCTAGCGTAGGTTTCCTACCTCTTAAAAGTTCGTAAGGTGTTTTTCCTAGAATGGCTCTAATAAGAATTCGGTTGAGAATGTATGTTGAAGTATCTACGGCGTTACACCAAAACTTTTGTGGTAACGATTGCTCATTCAACATAGTTCTACTCATTTCTTGAAGTGTCCTATTTTTCCTTTCAACCACGCCATTTGATTGAGGAGTGCATGGAGCCGGCAAAGTTATGTGTAATACTATTGGCATTACAAAACTCTCCAAATTGCACCTCATTATCAAATTCTCTACCGTGGTTGGTTCTTATTGACACTATTGAACAACCTAATTGGTTTTGAATTTTCCTACTAAGTATTTCGAATTGATCAAAAGCTTCGGTTTTATCCTTAAGGAATCTAGTCCAAGTATACCTAGAGTAATCATCTACTATGACTAGGGTGTAACGGTTTCCTCCGTAACTCCGTACGGTGGATGGACTGAAGAGATCCATATGGAGAAGTTCTAAGCATCTAGTCATTTAAACTATATTCTTAGCTTTGTGACTAGCGTGATCTTGTTTTCCCATTTTGCAAGCATCACAAAATGTTGGTCAAACTTAAGTTTGGGTAGATTTCTAACTAATTCTTTAGAAGTCAATGATTGAATGAGACGCATGTTTGTGTGACCTAATCTCCTATTCCACAATGTGGAATTTTCATCAATCGTTGCTAGACAAATTTGATCCTTTGGCTTATTTCCTAATTTCATCACATATAAGCCTTCTTCATAATCTCTACTCTGACTCTACCGTCTTAGTGAATTTCACTATTGTTCCGAGAAAATGTTACTCTACACTTATTATATATCGTTTGGCCTATACTTAGCAAGTTTAATATCCTAAGTTATCAACATGTTCTACATTATCTATTTTGAGAGAGTCATTAGAAATCGTACATTTGCCAATGATGTTACCGCGAAGATTACTACAAAAATGACATTACCTCCATTGTATGCCTTGTAAGTGGAGAAGAGCTTTCGGTTACCTGTTTATTCGTTTAGAACATGCGCTATCTGGATCATGGTCAGGCTCCAAGTCGACTCCACGGTATATATTTGTTTTTAGACCAATAATCTCAAACATTGGGGCCCCAATATCTCTTGGGTGATATGGTGTTAGGGCCACATACCTTGCATGTGAGGCAATTGGTGGGGCCCCAACAAAAAACACCAAAAACCAACACCCCCCCACCAACAACAACACACAAACACACCACCACAACCACCACACCCCAACACCACACCCCCCACCACCCCCACACCAAAACACAAACACACCCCCCACCCCCCCCCCCCCACCCCCCCCACCCCCCCCCCCCCCACACCCCCACCAACCCCCACCCCCTCCCAACCAAAACCCCCCCCCCAACCTCCCCCCCACCCCCACCCCCCCCCACCCACACCCAACAACACCAATAAAACCCCAAACCAACAACAACACAACCCACAACACCACCCCCAAACCACCCCCTCAAAAAAAAAACCAAACAACACTCCCAACACAAACCACAAAAAACAACCAAAAAAACAACTAAAAAAAAAAACAAAACAATCAAAAAACTCACAAAAAATCTCCAACCACAACCCCCCACAAAACAACCCACAACACATAACACCCAAACAACAAAAATACCAACAAACACCCCAAACAACACCCCACACAAACAAAAAAACCACACCCCAAAACAAACCCAACAACCCACACCAAAATAATCTTAACAAAAACCAAACCAAAACACAACAACACATACAAACCAACAACCACCAAAAAATACAACAACCAATAACACAACACCATAAAAAAATACTCAAAAACCCAACCCAAAAAAAAACAACACTACCAATACACACAAACCTACCCATAAAACACACACAAACCTACAAACATCCCTAAATTACACAACTCTCTACAAACAAACACACAACACTCTTAACAAAACACAAACACCAAACCTCTCACCACACTACCCAAAACAACACTTCATCAAACAACACCAACTCATATAACCAACAAAAAAACACCCAACACACAACCCACCTCTCTCACACCACATAAACGAACATCTTACCCCAACTCTCACATACACACTACACCACATCAATAACACAACAAATACTAACCAAATAACAAACAACATTACAAACAAAAATAAAAAACCACAAACAATTAAACAAATTCACTAAAACAAAAACAACCAAAAAACCCATACTCTAAAACTTTTATAAATTTACATAACTAAATAAAATCAATACAACATATCACACCCCACTAATCAACCAATAACTCAGATCACTCACCACCCTAACACACCCCCCAACACAACTTATTACCATAAATTTAACCTTACTCAAAAACTCAATCATCCATATCATCAATGAGACTAGCAATCTCACACACCTTATCCATCTCTCACACCACATCCATTTTGCTAAAATAAACAACCTAGACTATGCTATAATCCTTTTAGTGACTGTCCCTAAATCTTGTCCACTAAATATCATAAACTTTCACGCATTTAAGGATAGTAAAGTGATATGCTTTAGATTCTATATATATATTTAATATCATTTATGTGTCATGGAAATCTGAAACAGAAAGATCTATATGTCTCGCTTAACATACAAAAATACTCCAAATGTCTTCTAAACTTCACTATAACTACCCTAGGATCATCTCCATTACACATTTTCATTTATTATTTTATTCAACCTCCTATAGATATACAACTAAACTCCACCTTAACCTGTTAGAGATTTTATTATTTTTGCTATTCGCCTCATTCAATTTTTTTTTCTTATTTTTTTTTATTTACGAATTTTTATATAGCCTATTTTATTTTAATATTAAATACCGCTATTTTCATTAATTATGTTATCGTTTGCAAGCGCGATTTGTCAGATCTTGCGCTTTGTGTTCGCGCTTATCTTTTTGAAATTTTTTCTATCGGACGCCGATCTTAGAGTTAGCGTAGAAGATGTGTTAGAGAGAGATTATGAGAGAGAGAGAGATATGGAAGGTTTGTTTGATATTTTTAATTGCTACAGAGATGCTGTGAGCTGCTAGTATGTCTGGTGTGTTCTTCTTGGAGGGATTTTTTGATCTATTGTTTTATATTACTATCGGTCGATTATTATAAATAATCTGTATTATTTTATGGTTTTTCTGAGGTCTTTAGTAATTGAGCGGTATGTTGTATTTGTTTTACGGTTCGCTCAGTAGGGTTGAAGTGGGTATAGTTTTCTTTGTGCGTGTGCGGTTTGAGATGATCTTTGTGTGGAGAGACGTCAATTGCAATGGGTCTCGCCTGATCGAGGATGAGTTCCGCCCTTTTCGTCGCTCTGCTTCCCCAGAGCTAGCAGGTATGCTCCCTCGCCGCTCGAATATGAGAAAGTTTGGATGTGTGCTGGTGCTGGTTTGTGCTAGAGTTGTGGGTCTCCACCGAGTTTGACAAGTCGCACGTCGCGTAGTATGGAACGAGCGCGCTGCTACGCATTAGGGTGGAACCAATCGTGTAATACGAACTTCCGCGTCATTGTATCATGATCAGACTAGCTCACTGTCAGAACCTACAGTGAGAATAAAATATTCTTTTCACTATTGGTTTCCATGGCAATTATATGTCGCGGTTATAGCACCATCCTCGTGATTCTAGAGGCCATACCCAACCCACATCCCCAGACACCATGAATCTCACAACTGTTGTGGTATAGTAAGTCCTGTCCTGTTGAGTACAACGAGTGAATCCTATTTCACAATCTACATCAATAACAGATCAGCCTTAAATGAATCCCAATACAACCATCAAATCGGTGTTTCCATTGGCTAGCTCCATTTTGACAGGTGTCTTTGATAGTAGCTAGGTTGTCCTTTAGAAGTTGTGTCTGTGAATTAGCCCTTTGTAAAAGCCAAACATTGGCTCTGTAGAACGATTCTTGTGGTGGAAACAACAAATGTTATCTAACAACTTATTTCTTAGCTCTTTAAAACACCACTCACAACACCAAGATCAGAGTAATAGTAATTATCTGTCGTGTCGCATTTCATGATTGGATCAGGTTTGTGTTGTCAACCAGTTATTACCCATTCGTACTTTCTCTTTTAGTCACCCATAGAGTAGACGTCTCTTCTATCAGTCAACCGACGAGCTGTTATAAATCGACGAGATCATGTGTTTTCAAGACGCTAGGCTTACGCGCAGATCCCATCTCACTCAGAGTAGAGAACACGCGTTAGAGCCTTGTAGACCCCCCCCCCGCTACTCGTGTGTGTGTAATAGCTGAGACGCTCAACTCTTAGATATTAAAGGTGTATTCTACGTGAGGTCAGTCTAGAGTGACTTGACTTTAAGCTAGTTCATTGTGTATAGAGCAATGATGACAATGTAATCTCGTGTGCTTTTGTAAATTCTCTGTGTGCTATCAGTGTAGTGTGCGTGAGAAGACAACAACTTGACAGTGAACGTGTAGAGAGCATTACTATTTTTCCTAGATTGTATGTTGTCGCCGCCGACTATACAATTCTCTCCAAGAGTACACAGTTCGTGTATGCCTGTTGATGCTGCAGCGTAGTGTCGCTGTGTATTAGACCCACCGCTATTGAGAGTACTCGTTCTCGCGCGTTCGCATGTACTAGAACACCTCATGTCAGCTGCTTCAATCGCGCCTCCGTACTACGTAAATGTGAATAGTGTTCCTAGCCATGAGATGTATGCACTGTAGAAGATGGATCATCTACTGCTCTCGTTGATGTTTACCCATCTGTCTCAAGATGGCGACCTTATTTGTTCTAAATAAGCACTTTTGCATCGAATCGTCCTCGCAGCCACCCCCCCCCCACCCTAGTTATTGTCTAAAGCTAAATTAATTACTTGATGCATTTTCTCACTAAAGTAGGAGGATTTCCGAAACATACCTCACGTGATGATGAGCCACAAGGACCTATTTCATTTTTGACCCTTCTCCTCATCATCTCTTCAGATATCGCTCTAGGAGCTAGACAAAAGCTCTTTGGTTGCTTGTCTTTTGGTGGTTTTGTACATTTCCAAGAAGATGATTCGGGTGCGCATTCTAAAGCATTTGCTATAAGAGATTTTACCGTTCTTGTCTATCATGCTTCTTTCGGAACGCCTTTTGTCATTCGAGGTGTTCACGAATTTACTTTTCTTTTGAAAGAACTTCTTGAAGTCTTTACCGCCATGGCGTACTCTTCGATTTCATCCCGTAGGTTGCCACTTCTTATACTATAATTCATTTTAGCCTTAAAGCAATAGCTTTACCTTTCAACTTTTGCTTTGACTATTTTGGAATCTTTCTCGATGATCATTTCGTGAACTTTGGAGGTTCCGGAGATAGAAAGCTCATTCAGAGAGATAGTGATGTTTAAGTTTTATGGACTCTTCAATTGTGTGACCTTTCTCTAGAGGATAGGAATATAGAGCCTCTAAGAATATTTCGGTAACTTAGTTTTTGCGCTCGAATAACGCCTGCATCCGAGTATAAGCCTAGTCTAATCAGTGATTACATCTAGAAAAGCCATATCTAACATCTTTCGTCTTTCGAAAATAGAAATGTTCCTATAGAATGAACCCAAACTGTCGTATATCTTACTTTTTGATTGACTTCCCTTAATATTGGTGCTTCAACCAACGTTTCCCCTAACTATTGCTTCATAACCACCTTCCCAATAAATGACAACATATGAACTTCCCTCAATTCACACCCCCATTTAACATCAAAAATCTAAAAAAATTCGTCTCTTTAAATATAAAACCCCCTTTACCACAACCAAATTAAAACTTCAAAATAACCACTTATCACACCCCCCAAAAACCTCATTAACCACCCACCCTCAACTCAAAAATCAAAAACCCACATTAAATCCAAATAAAAAACAAAACATGTCACCACATCCACACTCACACACATGCCCATTACATAACAACCAATCATCACACATACAATCACTACCTCCTCGACTACCAATCATCTATAAACACTTCCTCTCCACACCAATAACCCTAACCATACCTATTATATTAAATACCATTCAACATGACTCCTCTGTACATCTCACAATATGATCGACAACAACTCAAAGATCAACCCATCTCAAAGCCATCGCACCCACCCACACCAGTATCCTCTCCTTCCTCCCTGTGTGTTATAAAATATCAGTTGTACATCACCTCTGATACTACTACTCCACTAATATGCGTACCTTTTCTTACATCTCAATAACATCAAAACAACATCATAATTAAATCCTATACCAACAACACCTACAGTCATACCCCATAATTCACCCCCCCTATTTGATCTAATATAACAGGGTCCACCTGTACATGTGTGAAGCGAAAAGTAACAAGTGTTTCGCATGACGCTCACCGTAGACCCCACTGAGAGCGTCTCCACATATCTGCGCACGCCTATACGCTCCCCTTCGAACCACCGAGAGTACTTGTAGTGCACGTGCCATCCCGTGAGATAGATCTCACCCAAGCAGATCAGTATGTATGATCTCCGCTTTCGCTGCAGTATATGATGTTGCACAGCTCACACTCTCGACTGATTTCCTACCCGCACGACCGCCGCGGTCGAGGGTCTCGCAGTCTCACACTAGATACTTTAAACAAAATAACCCACCCCACCCCACCAGTTTTTGCAACAGTGTTATCCGCCGCCCCGCTCCTGCCCCTCCACCCGGACTTGTTGATCTCACGTCGCCCCCCCGCCTACGCCCTCGCGCCCTCGCTCCGCCACCTCCTCACCCCCCCCCTCCCCTCCCACGCTCTGATTGTGTCCGATACCTCTTCGCTATCTGCTACTCTGACGCTCCTCGTCTTATTGACTCGTGACGGACGTGTGGATCTTACCGCACCCCACTGATTGGAATAGGTGGATCATGGCGATATACGCTCGCGCTAGACTCCGCTGTAACAGCGCTGTTGTTGAAGGTGATTTAAGCTTAAAATTCACTGGGCTTGTTACAAATTTCCCTGGAACCGACCGAGAAAATTACAGTTAGTTGTGGTTTTCCACGCCTGTTAGCTCCCTCCTCAACGATGTAGAAAATAATAATGATTTTGCTGATCAGTGTCAGTAATTTGTACGCGACTTACTTGTGTGCCTGTTTGCACGCTCTTATCCTTCTTGTAATCGTTTTGAACGATAAATGTTCCGCATGGAACACGAGTTTGTTGGCGCTGCGCTCTCAGCTCGCGCTCGTATTTATCGCACGGCTCGCATTCCACGAACTTGTTTTCGCACCATCTGTGAGATATGTGTACTAAATCGCTACATCATGTTCCACAAACATATTTTCGCATGACAATATTTCGTACACTGGCATTACTTTTAAGCAGATTTATTTTTCGCAATGAAATAAACAACATAGTAATAAATCGCATCGTATTTAGCCTAATTTTCGCCTTCACGCAGGGGGGGGGGGGGGGGGGGTAAGCGAGGTTAAATACAATCTCACCAACACAGCATAAATCGCACAACCTGATGAATCGCACCCAACCGTATTACAAAACCTTCAAGACCTATTTCGCACGCATACACCGACGTCAAAAAAGATGTACAAATCCACCTAAAACGACCCTTTTTGATGTTATAACCTCGTTTTTCCCTTGTACAAGCTTGACGTCGTTTCTTAGGCCCTAGATTTGCTTAAAACTCCCGACACCCGCTGTCCCGGGTTTTAACCCGCACAAAAACTTAATAGATTCTCTGATCGCGAGTCGGTTCGACTCACGAACCCAACCAAACCTCGAATATCCCCTCCGATCAACACCCCCCGCTTAACCACGCTAACATATGGCGCTGCATACCACTATGACGGCTATCAACTGCTGTTGTCCGCATGAAGTGCGTGGCGAGATGGATATAGTGTAGAAGGAGAATTATAGAGCGAGATAAGCGCGTTTGTTTGGATACAATCGAGAAGAGCCGATCCCGCATCCTGTATTATGAATTAATGAACCAACTCACTAGCTTACGTATGGCATGGGAAGGGATTTGAATTTTGTCCGGAGTTAATGATAGCTGTATTAGGATTATGTAAAATTATTGTTTTAATTGATGTGGGGGCTAGGTGAAGTGCCGGTCACTATGTTGCGATATTGTCATAGAGAGGTCGACGGATAGGGAGGAGGGGTTGTGGGGGGTGTTGCTGATGTATTTATTTTTTATTGAGCTTTGGGGGTGTGTGGTGGGAGGGCGGGTATAACTTAGCTGTTAGTTGTCGGTCAAATATTATATACGAGCTTACTTCTTGTTTATACAAATAAATGTCTATTATAAACGTTCTTTATATTTTTTAAGACAATATTTTGATAATAAACTCAAAATGTACAAAAACGTTTACGATTGAATAAAAAAACACTGATTATCAGTAATAATACAGTCCATATAAAATTTTATTTATAAGATTAATTAAGATTAAGGTTCAGGCTCACGATGAGATATGGAGCGACGCTGTAGTCGAGGGTCATACTCAATGATCGTGCTACTAGAGAGTATTTTTTTTAACTCTCACTACATATTTTAGCAGGATAGAAGTGTACTTTTCACTACACCCATTATCCACTCAACATACTAAAACTAATAACCTCGCTAATCCCCTATAAGAACATGTTTTAATAAAACACCCAATTGAATCAGATTTTCCCCTCCCACTGGAAGGTTCACAATAATCAATACACACCTTCCCACTATAAAGACAAAGAAAGAGGAGGGACCTCTATGGGCGACCCCTTTATAGGCCTGGCGGGGCCCCTAACATAATTCAGGGACCCCAGGACGCTAGGCAGAGTAACGACTCTTATTAGTACCAGATAGCCCACACCCCCATGTCACCCCCCCCCCCCCCTATAGCCAAATCACCACTCACATCACCCACGCCACCCCCCACGTCCAATTTTCATTACTACTCCTCTTCTCTCTACAAAACTCTCACTCTCTCGCACCACACTCTCCAATCCATGTCCTCCCCCCTCTCCCCCAATCTCCCCCCTCCCCCCCCCCTCGCCCACTCCCCCCAATTTGAATGCATTACTCCCCTTTCTTCTTCTTTCCTGCCAAAGTGCCGAGAAGAACCATCGTATTCATCTGTCCATACAGCGACACTCCCGCTCCTTCCTCCACTAGAGAGCAACTATTCTCCCACTCACGCTCACATCGCTTCCCTCATACCTCAAATCATTTATTATCTTTTTGGTGGTATGTGTAATGATTGGATTAATGTGCAGCTCCACCTAGGGTACATATTATGTATTTGTGTGAGTTGGATGTGTGTGTCAATCACGCGTTTTATATCTTTGTGAGCGGTGTACAAGACTTATGTGCAGTCTGAAGCTTGGATTTAGTAATTGCTTAGGCCTCGACATCTTGCTTCGAGATGCACAGGCCCCGTCAGCGCCGTGTACCACATTTTCTCTGGCTCTCACTGTAAAGGGAGTAAACGGGAAGAGCCACGGCGAGTTGTGTCGAGCGGGCGTTAAGTGTAGCACGTGTTGAGTGGAGGGATACGTGCGGAGGGGCGTTTCGGTGGGGGGGAACTGTGCCAATCGTGCCTTAGCCATTTTTTTAGACGAGTGGAAAAAGGGATGGACGACAGGAGAGAAGGGAGGGGGAGGGGTAGTTAGGATGGGGTGTGGCGAGAGCGGATGCTCTGGAGAGGGAAAAGAATCGGGGGGGAGATGGTGAAGTGGGGCCGAGGTGAAAGGGGGACTGGGGGGAAAAGAGTCCTTATTACATATCGGAGAAGGGTCGATATGGGGGGGAAAAAGAATGGGAGCGTTGGTATTGGAAGAATAGAAGTTGCGGAAGGATGGAAAGTGGGGGGAAAATGGGGCTGAGGGGCAGGGAGAACGCGGCGATGCGAGTTGGAGAGGGAACGATAGAATTGTGCGTTGTGGGGTGGAAAGAGTGCGCTGCAGAGGGCGGGAGAGGGAAAACGTAGGAGGCCGCGGGGGACAGGGCAGGGAAGAACGAAGTGAGAGAACGTGAAAAATCGGCGTGGGGCATAGGCGGTGCAGGGGGTAGGGCGGCTATGGTGGAAAACGAGGGGGGGGTAGGAGGACGAAAAAAAAAAACGGGTAGCTTTCCCCTGCGGAGTTACCCCGCGTGTCGGGTAGTGATGGGACCTAGAGACTGTCGCCCCAGCACCAGCCAAATCAAGGCGGTCATCATCAGAGGAAAAAAATACCTTAAACCACGAGAGAAACCCACCCGTGCGCAAACGACAAACCGCATATAAACAACATCGCCGAAAATCCGCCCAAGCCGCCGCAACGACGTACCACCAAGCACACATCCCCCCCCCACCCCCCCCCCCCCCACCCAGGGACTACACCCAAACAACCAAAGCCCCGCCCGCGGAAAAACATACGAAGAAGGGAAAACAGGGAAAAAAAAAGAGAAAGGGAAAAGTAAAAAAGGGGGAGAAGGGGGGGGAAAAGAAATGGGGGGGCGGGGGAGGGGGGAAGCGAAAGGGAGGGGGGAAAAAAATGGGGGTGAGAACGAAAAAGTGGGTGGGGAAAACGGCGGGGGAAAAAGGAAAAGGAGGCGGAAAAAGAAAAAAAGGAAAGGGGGAGGGCGGAACAAAAGAAGGGGGGGGGGAAGGGAGAAGAAGCGGAGGAAGAAAAGTGCGGGGAGGGAAGAAGGAAAAAAAGGAGGATAGGGAAGGGGGGGGGTGGGCGGGGGGGTGGGGAGAGGGGGGAAGAAGTGTGTGTAAGGGAGGGGATGGGGGGAGGGGAGGGGGGGGTAGGGGGGAAAGAGGGGGAGAAAAGGAGGTCGAAGCTGGGGGCGGGGGGAGGAAGGGAGGGGGGGGGGAAAATCTGGAACCAGACTCTACAAGGAGGGGGGGGAAGGGGGGAGGGGCGCCTGGGGGGGAGGCAGAAAGGGGGGAAGTTGGCGGGGAAGGCGGGGGGGAGTGGGGGGGTGGAGGCAGGAGGGTGGGGGCGGCGGGGAAGTGGGGGGGAGAGAAGGGTTCCCTAAATTAAATCTTAAGGATCTTCGCTTTCAGGAAGGGGGGAAAATGAGGGGGGGGGGCGGTCGTGGGGAAGCGGGGCGAAGGGGGGAGGCAACTGAAAGGAAATTGGGGGGGAGGAAAGCGGATGTGGGGGAGGGGGGGGGGGTGCGGGGCGGAAAGGGTCGAGGCGGGAAAAAAACATCTCATAACGTTTAGGAAGGGGGGGGCGTGTGGGGAAGAGGTGGGGGGGGGGGGGGGAGGTCGGGGTGGTGCAGGCGGAGGTGAGGGGGCAAGGGGTGGGGGGGAGCGGGGGGGGGCAGGGGCGAGGGGGGGTGGGGGGGGCGTTGAGAGAAGTTGGGGGGAGAAGTGGAAGAAGGAAGGCAGGGTGAAAAAAAAACATAAAAAAAACATTGTTTACACGTCACTTACTTTCTTTTCCAACACTAAGCTAGATGTCGAGTCCTAATCTTAGCTAGAACCAATCTAAGACCTTCCCTAGTCTTAAACGCACTCACAAGATATTTACTCTTGGGGGTTGACACACAATCCAATTTACACAAATACACAATTTACACTATTGGATCTACACACAATCTAATTTACACAACACAACAAAGAAAATATAATGAAGATTTGTGATCTTGAGGAGGAGGAAAGAGATCACTTGATAACAATTCGTTTATAGATGAATACGATTGTTTTTCTCTTGCACTTGATTAGAAGAAAGGAGAAAGAGGGAATTAATCACTTGAAACAAGATCAAGATATGTGTTTTAGAAAGAAAGAAAGAAGTGAGAAAAGTAGATCTGAGAAAATTCACGGCAAGAGGTTCTGTTTTTCAAATGGGGTGGCCTAGTATTTATAGAAGACAAAAATAGCCGTTACTCTGCAGGCGGTCTCAGCGGTCCCTAATATGTTAGGGGGCCGCCAAGCCTATAAGGGGGCCGCCCGTAGAGTACGCTCCTCTTTTTGTCTTTTAGTGGGGAAGGTGTTATTTGTTTTGGAACCCTCCATTTTGTGGGGAAAATCTGATTTCAAATTTATTGTTTTAATAAAAACATTTCTTTTATGAATAAATATTTTGTTTATATACTTTTGTAAATACAATTTTGTAGAAATGTAAGGTTTAAGAAAAATATTTTTTTGATCACTAATTATGTGTAATGATTTGTTTATCCATACCTTAAGTGATTAATCTTAGAAATAAAATTTTACGATTAATAATTTATAAACATTTAATTTTATCGTAAACGTTTTTACATTTTGTTATTATCAAAACATCGAGAGGTCGAAAAATATAAATAATCTTTTTAGACATTATTTGTATTAACATAGCTTATTTTCGGATCAACTATATAGCTTATTTCGAGAAGTTTAGTTAGATTTTAGCTTTTTCATTTGGCTTTTTGGTCTATTATTTTAGATCTAGTCCTTAAATATACCTAATCCTCGTTCACTTTTCGAAGAGAACATCTTAGTTTTTGGTGGATTTAGATTTATTAATAATAGATCTATTGTTTTCATTTTCGATCTAGTTTTTTTAATATTAATAGCTTATAGTTTTTTATCTTGTTCAATTAGCTTTTTAGTTTAGTATTCTAGATCTAGTCCTTAAATATACATAATCCTCGTTCACTTTTCGAATAGAACATCTTAGTTTTTGGTGGATTTAGATTTATTAATAATAGATCTATTGTTTTCATTTTTGATATAGTTTTCTATATTAATAGATTATAGTTTTTAGTTTCATCTCTAGCTTGTAATTGATATATTGTTCATATTAACCTTGATTGTGTTTTGATGTTGATGGAACCGTTCTACATCTAAAGCGTGAAGCTTAAGGGTCTTATAAGCTAGCTTAATATCTAAAGTTTAAAGCTTTTATAGTTTTTATAAAGCTATTTAGTATATAAAGTTTACAACTTTATTAACTAATTAATGGAGAAAAATCTAATAAAGAAGTAAACTTTAGTGTTTTATTAGTTTATAGGATCGGGTTTAGTTCGTCTCCATTTCGTCAAACGGGTTCTACTTTCTTACCTTTTCAATCCGTAGTAGTTTTAGTTTAATAATTAGTTTAGAAAAATATGTTTATGATAATGATTGTTAATTTGATTGATGATAGCTTAGTAGGCATGATTAGTGAGTAGAATATTATACGCTTGTTAAGTGAGTAGTGACTAGAGAATTAAGTCTGAAATAAAGAGGATTGTTGATTAATAATTTTTGAATTATTTAGATTTCTTTTTTGGATATTTTGACGGGCGAAAGTCGTTAGGATAATCAAACATTAATCTAGTAATTTGTACCAAAATAAAGGATTGTTTTCAAAATAAATCAACGTTGTGAGACATAGTTTTTAAACTGGTACTAAAATCATCAACTAAAACTCTCTTTCACACTTAATGATTTTCGCCTCACTGACAAGCATATCCGTTAGACATATCTTATAGATCTTTTAGCTAAATATTCCTTAGTTTTAATCATTAGTATAGTTTTTAATTCTATAAAACCAACAAAAAATATATGATAATCAAGCATACAATAAAAGACATCAACATGAATTTCTATTCATTTCTCACCATGGACACGACTCCGAAAGATTTAATTATTACTTGTCCTCAAGTAATTCTTTCATCTAACGAGAAATACTATATTATTACTCGACACGTTTACGACGTAACAATAATATAACACCCTAAAACCGGTTTTTAGGTATTAAATTACTATAATGCCATTGAGTAAGTTTGATTATGACTTTATACCTTGAAAGGCGTTACGTGATTGGTTAGTCAAACCTGATAGTCAAACTATAAGTCTAAATATTATGTAAATGGTTTTATAAAGCATGACGTGTCACAATTATGAAAGAACATGATTAGAGGGACCATAAGTGTCAATATACCAAACTAGCAACCAATTTATATTTGGATATGTCTTAGAATAATCTAAGACTTTCTGAAATATTCCAAGAGGTGTTGGTGTTGTGGGGATGACGACACAAGAGAGAAAAAGTAGGAAAAATCATGAAGAAATTGATGATCAAGATGGTGTTTAAGGGTTATAATTTATGAGACAAGTGCTTAGCCATATTCCCATAAGGTAAGTAACCTTATATCTTGAGTTGAATTAAATAATTAAGGGTTAGGGTTCATATACTTAAAATTGGGAGTTTTGGGTATTGTAATTCTAAACCATATATTGAAGTGTTTGGGATAATGGTTTAAGACGATTTAAGAGAAATTGGTAAAATTGGGAGTTTTTCTCATATGATCAAGAATGATCATATGATGTTAAGAAATGATTAAGAGTATGTAATGGGTTATATAAACCCTTATCTTGGTAACTCTTAATGTGTTTATGGTGTGTGATAACTATGGTTAGGATGCAAGCAAGGATGACGAGGATGGTGACTTATTAGTAATTTAGCTTGGATCCCATGTAAGTAACATATTTATAATATGTTATTATATATGGAGTATCATGTGTTTATGTATGTTAATTGATAAGTGTCTAAGTGTATAGTCATAGAGACTTGAATGTGCGGATGGAACTAGACTAGTTAGATTGACTACTTAAGATGAGCTCTTGGTTTAGTCGTGGGACTAATCAAGCTATGTGAATGATTTATGATTTAATATGTTGTGTTAGTATGTTTGATTGTAGTTGTGATGCTTGTATGCAAGTGATTGAGAGATTGGAGTAGTAAGTAAGAAAATGATGTGGATGTATGGTTAAGTGAATTAGTCATGACATGTATGTATGTACTAAATTATGTTTTATATGATAATATGTTATTGTGGGTTACTTACTAAGCGTAATGCTTACGGTTTAGTGTTTAACCATTTTTGTAAGTTTATACGTGTTAAAGGTAAAGCCTTGATAAGGGTATAAAAGTGGAAGCTCGGATAATGGAAACGTTAGACTATGCGTATGATGTTAGGATTAGATGCCGAGCTCAAATCATTGTTGAATCCCTAAGTGTCATAAAATGAATTGTAAATGTCTTGTTGAAGTGTCCAAGTTCAGGTATTTGTTGTGGAATGATGGTCATGTATGTCATTCAAGTATTTTGTATGAAGCGGGTCAAAACGAGTGTTTGGCAAGCTCCATGAAGTATGCTTCCGTGAGTCATTTAGACCATAAATATTTTTGAAATTGAAGTATTATATTGTTTAAACGAGTTCTGGAAAGTTTGGTGTATTATCGAGTTCGGGAAGTTAGTTTTCCAGAAAAAGTATAAAAATGAGTCCGGGTGATCAGAAGCATCCAACCTTTCGGCCAGGCGGCTGGATGAACTTGACATATTTTGTCGGTCTTTAGAATCTCGTATCAAATCAACCGTAAAGAGTTAGAAGTCGTTCATTATATCGTTGGAAAGGTAGTTGAGTCTACTTTAATTTAAAAATAGTTAATCTTAATGAAATTTTAAATGTTACTTGTGGAGTACCAAGAGGTCGTTTATGGTCATGCTTTTGAGCAAAACTTTTATGTTTTTGGTTAAATCGGGAAATGGGCGTTTCAACTCGGTATCAGAGATTTGGTCTAAGTGAATTAGGTTTCCAATATAGGTTGCCTAAACTTAGATCACTTGTAGTTGCGCGTGTCGTAAGTGTATGTAGTGCAGAATGTGGAAAACTTTAGTTATAAGGTAGACTAGTACTTGCGGCTATTTAGAATGATGATGATGCTTAGACATAGTTTGTTATGATATGTGTTGTTTTTCCATATACTATATGACCTTGATTATGATAATGAATGTAAAACACTTGTTGGAGAAGTGTTAAGTACAAATATATGTGTTTAGGTGACGTAAGGTCTATGGTATTTATTTATATGTCTAGATGATGCATGATGAGTGTGATGACATGAATATATGTAATGTATGAGTTAAGTTAAATACATAAGATTACATTGTAGATAAGTCATGAAGTAAATATGTGAATTGGAACAAGAGAATGGGTAGATGCATGATTTATGCATTAGTTGCTTAAATGAAATATAGTTGAATTGAGAATAGATGCTAATAAGCATTATTATTAAAATGAATAGTTGAGGTACGATAATTCATGTGGCATAGAAAACATGATAAGTGCAAGATGTATAACATGATATACTTGTGAATGATAATACGGCATGATTAGAATTTGTCGTAACTTGAAGTGTTAGATAGTGAGATTAGTGAATGGACTTAAATTGTGATGAATGACCAATATTTGGCCTACAAGAATTTATGTTCAAGATTGGATTAATTCATGTCATAATTATGATTAGAGATAAATGAATAATATATACAAATGCATGATTTTATTTGAATGTGATCATGGTAATGGAATGAACGGTTTAAAATATGAATTATTAAAATGCAAATTGAGATGTATCGAGAATAGATGTTTGTAAGCATAGCATGTAAATGTATGGTTAAGATGATGAGTCATGTTATATAGAAACATGATGAGTAAATCATGGTAGCGAAACATGAATAGATGTGTTGAGTAAAGATGTTGCGCTAGAAACCTTAAATGATACTAAATGCGCAAGATGAATTGAAAAACATGAATATAACCATGTAGAAATGTAAGGATGAATGTTATTGTTAATACAAATATTGCCTAAAAATGTTATTTATATTTTTGACTCCTCTACGTTTTGAAGATGACAAAATGTAAAAACGGCTATGATAAAAATAAACGTTTACTTGTTATTAATCGTAAATTTCCATTACGATAAAAATCACTTAAGGTATGAATAAACAAATCATTAAACATGATTAGTGATCAAGAAAATATTTTTTTCTTAACCATTACATATCTATAAAAATATTAATATACAAAATATTTTTATTTATAAAAGAAATGTTTTATATAATTATAAAAATTCAAATATGGTTTTCCCCCCAAAATGAAAGTTTCTACATCAGATTTAACCTTCCCCACTAAAACACAAAAAAAGAGCGTCTACCTAGGGGCGGCCCCCAGATATATCTAGGACCGCCGGGACCGCCCACAGGAGACGTTGGTTTTTCCTGGATTTAAATACTGCACTATTCCTTGCAGAAAAACACACCTCTTAGCATGAATTTTTCAGATAACTTTCTCTCACTAAAACCTTCTTTCTCTTTCTAAATCTCTTGATCACTAACAACGTTTAATCTTGTTTCAAGTGATACAATCTCATATTATACCTTCTTCCTTCTTCTATCAAGTTCAAGAGAAGAACCATCGTATTCGCCAAGAAACAAAGTGTTGTAGATTAGTGATTTCTCCTCTCTTCTTATAAGATCCAAACCTCTATTTTCTTAATCTTGTGTTTGTGTGTAAAATCAGATAGTGTATAAATCCGATTGTGTTGATCGTGTGTTGGTTAGTATTTTAGTCCTTAAAATATATTGGTGAAGTGGTAGATTGGTTCTAGCTAAGATTAGGACTCGACTTTTAGCTTAGTGTCAGAAAACAACGTAAGCGACGTGTAAACGGTTTTCTCCGCCTAAAAGGAGCTTGTTGACATAGTGAAATATCGAGTCGGATACTCGAGGAGTGGAGTAGGGCGAAGAAGAGCTTAGTATCTGAACCACTATAAATCTTGGTGTTGCGGTTTGATTGTTCTATCTCTTACCTTTTATCTTTTACTTACTCTTATATTGTTTATATTGCAAGTAGTTAGATACATTAGTTGTTCATATCAGTGATTAATCTTGCATATATTTAAATCTAGTGTTTTTATAAGTAAAGTTTTTAAAACGCTAATTAAACGGTAAACTATTCAACCCCCCTTCTAGTTTCCACAATTGGTATCAGAGCCAGGTTACTCAAGATATTTAAAATATACTGTATTTTAAAGCTTGGATCGATCCATAGATTCTGACAAATATCTAGAAGGGCAATTTAAACAAAGACCATCACTTTTCGAAAGCTATAGTTTTATTTATTGGAAATATATATTCGAAACATATATAAAATCAAAAAATCTTGATCTTTGACATGTTATTACTAACGGTGATTTTCAACCTATTGAACAAAATCCGAAAACCAAATTAGATGAGGTTGTCCCTTTTGAAAAACAATGTGATGATCTTAAAAAGAGGCCTGTGAAAAACAATGAAGCAAAAATGCTTATTTATAACGCTTTTCCTAGAAAAGAATATGAAAGAATTTCCATGTGTAATACGGCAAAAGAAATTTGGAAAACTTTGTTAACCACCCATCAAGGTAATAGCCAAGTCAAAGATAACAAGGTTGACCTTTTGGTACAACAATATGAACAATTCGTCATTTCGAAGACGAATCTATAAATAGTGCTTTTGCTAGATTTAATACAATTATTACTAGTTTAAAATCTCTTGATGAAGGTTGCTCTAGCAAGAATTATGTTAGAAAGTTTCTTAGAGCTCTACATCCTAAATAAAGATTAAAGGTTACGATGATTGAAGAGTCAAAAGACTTGACATCACTATCTCTTGATGAACTCATTGGTAATCTCAAAGTCCATGATATGATCATCAAGAAAGATTCCAAAATGGTCAAAGCTAAAGAAGAAAGGAGATCTCTTGCTTTAAAGGATAAAAAGAAATCTAGTGATGAGGAATGTTCGACTTCCGGAAGTGAAGACGAAGAGTACGCCATGGCGGTTAAAGACTTCAAGAAGTTCTTCAAGAGAAGAAGATTCGTAAGACATTCACAAAATGATAAAAAGACGTTCCAAAGAAGCCGAGATGACAAGAACGACAAAAGTGATAGGAAATGCTTTTGATGCGGTGATCCAAATCATCTTATCAGAGAATGTCTGAAACCAAAGAACTAAAGAGCATTCGTCGGAGGTCTTGGAGTGATAGCGGTGAAGAAGATGATGAAAATGATAAAGACGAGACATGTCTCGTGGCTCAAGCGTCTAGTTAGATATGCCTTGGAGTCAATTTGAAACCCGATGACTCGATAAAAGATAATGGATGCTCTAAACATATGACGGGTAACCAAAATCTCTTCTCAACCTATAAGGCATACAATAGAGGTAACGTCTTTTTTGGTAGTAATCTTCGCGGTAACATCATTGGCAAAGGTACGATTTCTAATGACTCTCTCAATATAGATAATATAGAACATGTAGATAACTTAAGATTTAACTTGCTAAGTGTAGATCAAATATGTGAATAAATGTAGAGTAACTTTTTCTGTACACGATAGTGAAATCACTAAGGATGGTAAGGTTATAGGTAGAGGTATTAGGAAGAAAGGCTTATATGTGATAAAATTAGAAAATAAGCCGAAAGACAAATTTTGTCTTCCAATAATTGATGAAATAAGCCATTTTCACTATATATACAAAACCGATTTTAGGGTTTTAAGTGTGTAACTTTGTATAACTTTTGGGAGACGAACCCTAGTCATTCTAGCAGCTTTTTAGGTCGTTTTTAGGGCCTCAAAACCCTATTGTAACTACCTTCAATCCATGTTTTAATCAAGTAAGATTGTTTATCATTAATCATTCAATATGTCTATGTGTTGTTTGATTGATTTATGTTCTTGCTTTCTTTATAACATGCTAGGCTAAACCCTCCTTTGTATTTACTTATGATTGCATGAAACTTAGGTTGTAGATCCTTTTAATGTTGCTTCTTGTTGATGGATGTGCGCGTTAGGCTCTAGAAAACTAGCCATAAGATATTAAATTGGCATAGACGTCTAGGGAAACGCGAGTGTGTAGAAAGGATACCATCGGTAACAGTCTTCATACTACCTTACCCCTAATATGGTTGATCCCTCTTAAGATATTTCACATGCATTTAATATACTCTTAGGGGCCTTGTAATAGTCTTCATACTACCTTACTTGTGCGTTGCCTTAACGGAATATTAAATAGACGGCGGGTTCGTGTAATTCGTTCATGACTTAGGAAATACTTACACAGATCATCACAAGTGTGACAAAGCAACAGATCTAGGAGAAGCAATCTGAGGAGTAGTGCATGATTAGGTAAATACATATTTTTATCATAAAGTTATCACTAGTAGTTTAGATTATATTTAGTTTAATTAGCTAAAACAAACCAACCTCTCAAAACCATGATATTTACTTGCTTTCTTAAAAATATAAAAACACAAAAAGAATCTTCTCTCAACCCCTTAGAATTCTGTTAGACCGTGTTCGAGCCTTCCCAACCTATTCCCTTAGAGAACGATAACAACCCTCGAGTCTTGCCTTACTACACTACAACGGTTAGGTACTCTGCCTAGGGGATTGTAAAGCTTCATGTGAAGTCTTCACAACCTCCACATCAAGTTTTTGGAGCCCCAGTCGGAGAGAAAAGTTAGGTTTCAAACTTACTTTAGCTTAGTTCTACTCGTTTGAATCCTTTCAAGTGAGATTTTATTTCTGTTATATTAGCTTTCTTGTAGTCTATCTTTTCTTTGTGTTATTTGTTTCGTAAATCACTTTTATTGACCTTCATGGGAGACGAAAATCCTATCCGTACTCTAGGAGATTACTCCAAACCTAGCCACGAGGGTTATAGAAACACCATTGAGCTCCCCATAGGGAACAATGTGGTTCCTCTTCAATCCGACACCATCCGGTTGGTGCAAAACGGATGTTCATTCCACGAACTTAGGTCCGAAGACCCGATCCAACATCTTAAGGACTTTCTTAGAATTGTAGATTCCATTGACCTTAATGGTGATACAAGAAATACTACTCGCCTACGTCTATTCCAGTTTTATCTTCTTGACCAAGCTATTAATTGGCTCGATCGCCTACCCGCGTGATCCATCTCGACTTGGGATGATCTCACCACTCGTTTCCTCGTACAGTTTTTCCCACCGGGAAGAACTGCTAAACTTCGAAATAATATCTTGATGTTCCAACTCTCTATGACGCGTGGACTCGTTTTAAGGACTTACTCAAAAAAGCCCCTCATCATGGTCTTGATCTATGACTTCAAGCTCAAATCTTTTACGATCATGTCGACTACACCACCCAGATGGCCATTGACTATGCAGCAGGTGGGAGACTTAGAAAAGTAAGGCCGAAAGAAGCATGGGAAACCATCGAGGATTTAGCCCAACACAAAGAAGAAGAGTCGAACGGCCCAATATTTTCCGAAAAAGGAAGTCCCGATTACATAGATGCCACTTTAGAACAAGAGGTAGAAAGTATGGAGTGTCGAGTAGAATCTTTAATGAGGAATGAAGTGCTATTGGAGTATGAGGTAGGATTCACGTTTCCCAAAAGGCCTTATCAGGAGGAATTAGAGGCACGAATACTAAATTTAATAGATCATCAAGAGGATCAAATTAGGCAATTGGAGGAAGATACGATATTAACAAAAGATACATTTATGTGTCTTACGGATAGTTTAATTGAAACCCTGAAGGTCAAAATAGAGGCACAACGAGTTCATTCCATAAAAATAGAAAAGATCACTAAATTCCCTACTTACACCCTATCGTAACCCCTGAAACACTTAAGCCTATCATGGTGCATATGGTCTCGATGATTTCTAATATTAAACCCACTATCTATAGAACCCCTCACCAACTCCTAAATTCCAACCTCAAAATGCCAATACTTCATTCATTTGAGGAAAATAAGCTTGAGTACGAAGATGAAGATGAAGTCAGGATAAAGATGATGGGAACCGGAAGGGATAAAGAATCGTTGAAGCATATTATCTATGAGAATGACATAACCTTAATTATTTGTCATAATTTTTCTCCAACTTCAAATCCACCC
>BQNB010075751.1:0-31369 GCA_026074375.1 Tanacetum coccineum | reverse complement strand
ATAAAAGGATGGACTTGCTGCAAATTAACTACGAAAACAGAAACCCTCATACAAAATTTTGTGAAAAATCGATGTTTGGAAATTCTGGGAAATAGCAGTAGGCGGCCCTATTAATTCATAACGGGCAGCCCCCTTATCTTTAAGGGGGCCGACCCCTAATTAAGGGGACCGCCCTAGCTATCACAGTTAAAACAGTTTTTTCATCCTTTTTTTTGACCAAATACCCTCTAGACTTAACTATTGTTTCCCTAAATTCACAAACATTTCTTGGATTTGATCCTTTAAATGTTCATTTTCCGAATTTAAACCTTTCTTCCTCTATAAATACATCCTCAACCATCATCATCACAATAATCATCACCAAATGACATCTCCTAACAAACCTACATCCAAACCATCAAGGGTAGCCAAAATGAGTGTGAAACCCATGTAGAGGAAGAAACCAAACCTTTGCAACACATTTAATGTGCTTAATGCAAATTCACCTACACCAATGCCAAAACTACTCACTCCTCATCATGAACCATCTCAAGAAAACAATCACCCTAATCAAGCATTACCAAATACTTACATCAAGGACACTACCATATTTTACAAGTTGTCTCACATCCTCCATTTCACATCTCACCCATTAATTCACATGTTACTTACACTCAAGCTCTACCTCAAAGTGACAACCAAACTCCTTACATTAAGGACACTCCCACATCACCGCAAGTTATCTCATATCCTCCACTTCTCATCTCACCCATCAACTCATATGTTACTCAAACTCAAGCTCTACCTCAAAGTGACAAACAAACTCAACACTCACCACCTCTATCTCCAAGTAGAGAAAGCCTAGTTGATGACATTAATCAACTACAACACATATCATACCTCTTAGCCATGCATCTCTCTCAACAATAAAACAACATTCCCTCATCACCTTACTCTCCAAACTTGCCACACACCCTCAACATCAACCAAGTTGAAATCCATGTTGGATATTGCCCTTGTTGCATCTTCACCCAAAAACAATTCATTGCTTTAAGTGAGGATATCAATTGGATTGAATTCCTCCTCACTCGACCTCATCCACCACTTAGAGTTCAAATAGATTACCCTTCTACAATCGCCTCCGCTCCAAACTCTTCGACCAACTAATCTTATAATATGCCTCCAAATAATCGTCAAACCATTTTGTGTCGCAAGCAAGTCAAAAATCCTTCTATGGCTATTTAGGATTTTTATTTTATGTATTAATATGCCTCTAAAGCATATTTGTTTTTCATTTTATGTATGCTTGTATGTGGTTCACACACATTGTCCTAAATGAATGAAGTATCTTTTGGTTTGATGTTTGCTTGCACTTGTCATATTTTTCCTTCCTTCTTGCTACATGTTAGAAATATTTGTATTGTTCTTACTTGTTTTTGTAGCCAAGAAACCATAGCTCGATTCCTTGGTGCCCTCGAACGAGGGGGAGCACACATCAAGGGGGAGCATTTATTCCGTCGATTTTACTAGCAATCCTCGACGATGCCTTTTTGATTCTACAAAAAGGGGGAGAAATGACATGAAACTCACTAAATACTTGTTTAAAAATAATTTTACATTTAATGAGTTTAAATTTTGTAATCATCAAAAAGGGGGAGATTGTTGATAAAATATAATGCCTAAAAACATTACTAATATTTTTCACATCTTTACGTTTTGATAATCACAAAATATAAAAACGTTCAATGTAAAATTAAACGTAAACAAGTAATTAGTAGTAAATTTTCATTTCGAAAATTATATCACTTCAAGGTATGAATAAATAAATGCTTAATGCATTTTATGATCAAAGGAAATTTTTATTCAACCTCACACTTTTATAAAATGTTGTAAACATTTTTATAAACATTACAAAACATTTTCTACAATTAAAAGAAATGTTTTATTCAAAATAAACATTTTGAAATTCAAATTTTCGGACCTAAAAAGGCTAGAAAGTTCCAGAAAATTCTCCCTACACAAAAGGACAAAATGGGGAGCGCCCAGTCTAGGGCGGCCCCCTTAAATACACGGGCGGCCCCCTTAATTTTAAGGGGACCGCCCACCTATTTAAGGGGACCGCCCATAGACTGACGCTCCTCCAGTTTGTCCTATAAATACTGGACTATTCCCCACTATTTTCTCACCTTTTGCACTCATTCTTTCTGTTCTAAAACAGCCCACACATCTCACTTAAATCCTTTGATCATTTAATCATAAAGCTTTGTTTCCAAGTGATCCAAGCTCAATTCCTCAAGTGCAAGAGAAGAATACTTCCATCATCAAGTGAAGAAGTATTACACCTTAGTGTGTTGTTGCAATCTTATTGCATCCATATCAAAACTTGTAAATCACTTGTAAATCTTGTAAAGTTGTGTAGTTGTTAGATCTTTGTGATTGTTGTAAGTATAGTTAGATCTTGGTGATCTTGCCTAGTAGTGTTAGTTAGGTGTGATTATAGTAGTGGCTTGGTGAAGTTGTGGTGTGAAGAAAACTAAGGTGTGAAGAAGTTGTGTAGTCGTGATCAAGTCGTGAAGCTAAGTTGTGTAGTGAAGTTGTGAAGTTGTGATAGATTGGTTCTAGCTAAGATTAGAACTCGACATTTAGCTTTGTGTCGTAAATCGGTGTAAGCAACGTTGTGTACGGTTTTCTCCGCCATAAGGGAGCTTGTTGACATAGTGAAGAAAACTCTCGAGTTAGGTGCTCGGGGAGTGGAGTAGGGCGAAGAGGTGCTTCGTTACCGAACCACTATAAATCCTCGCGTTGTGGTTTAATTGTTCTTACTCTTATCTCTTGTCTTGCATTATTTTCTCATACTATCTAAGGTATATCAAGGTGATTTGGAAGCGTGGGTATCAATTAAACAAGGGTTGATTCAAGAAAGAAATTAGAGTTTTCTATATTAGGGTTTCGAATTAGGGTTTACATTTTGGGGTTTGATTGTGTGTTTATCATCTTCATCCATTCTCCTAAGGTCTAACATAAACCCTAACCTTTTATAACTATTCATTTTCATATTTATATAATTGTTATATTGTTAATCACCATCTAGTATTTAATTTATAAGTTTATAAATTAAAACAAACATGAACATGGTTTGAATATACATTTATCTATGATGAAATGATGGTATACAAGTGTTGATTTATTTCTAAATTTATTTGATAAATAAATTGTTAAAAGTTATTTATAAAGTTTACACATAAATAATTATGAGGACATGTTATTTGGACATTTTATTTGGACATGAATGAGGACCATGTATTTGAGGACATAAAGTATACGCAAGATGTGTTATTAATTAATGGGGCAATTGCATATATACCCACTAAAACTTGCATATTTGCATATATAACCAAAAAATGCTTAACTTGCATTGTAAATCATGTATTGAAAACTTGTATCTTGGGTACATATGCAAATTTTTGAGTTTTAATGGGTATATATGCAATTTTCCCTTAACTAAATTAGAAGACTTGTAATAATTTAATTATGTTAAAGTTTATACGGCTACCACCCGAGCGTCAAATGTGATCCTTTTAAAGCATTATATGGAAGGAGGTGTCACCTAGGAAAGGCGTGGTGCATTTTGGTAAGAGAAGCAAACATTCATCAAGATATGTAGGATCGTTCGAGGTTGTCAAACGAGTGGGTCATGTGCTTATCGTTTGAGTCTACCACAAGAACTTGTCATGACATTCATATGACATATTCCACGTCTCAAACTTAAAGACAATGCTTGGCGTCGTAATTTCGCACGTACCGCTAGAAAAATTCAAGATCGACGACAAACTACATTTTGTTGAAGAACCTATGGAAATCATGGACCGTGAGATCAAGAAGCTGAAAAAGAGTCGGATTCCTATTGTAAAAGTTCGTTGGAATCCCCGACGAGGACCAGAACTTACTTGGTAACGAGAATACAAGATGAAGCGCAAGTATCTGCAAAATCGTTGCGAGCCGCCAATGGCTTAGATCGAGCAAACTAAAAATTTTGGGACGGAAATTCGTTTAACAGGGGAAGAAAAACCGTGTCATCCGTCAATTTTGATGGACAGTAACAGAAAGCAAACGTATGATAATTGACTCTTTTGATTATTATTGGAGTCACTTTTATGTGGTTACATGACTCTTAGCATTTAACGCTTGTTTTGGTGCAACTCGAGTTTCGAGTCAATGTTTATCCCGAGCTTTAAATTCATTTTTTTTTTTATTTTATTGATTCTATTTTATTATTTTTAGTCGATTTGTAAAAATCGTCGTTATAATTATTCACGAGTCGTGCTTTGTTTAATTAGTCGTTTTAAACGATCGAGAAATCATCACATCTCTATATTTTTAGCTCGAGAGCTTATTAAGTTATTTTAGTAATTTTTTTGACAACCTTTTATACGCGTCTTGGCGGGAAACGCGTCAATCGTGTTCTGTTTTTATATATTAATAACGAGGTAGGTTAATTAGACATTGGGCCTAGCCAAGACCAGGTAATATAAAAATTCAACAATTTAAAAATATACCCAACAAGTCAACCCAACATAGGGGGGTTCTACACCAAATCCTAAACCAACGATTCCTTTATTTTTTTATAAAAATTGGAAGGTTACTAGATACTTGATAGATCCTCCTATAAATAGTCCTATTATAGTTCAAACTCACCATAATAAAAAAACACACAGATAGAAAAACCCAGCGACATCTTCTCCCCTCGCTACTGTGTTCGTCGTCCCAACCC
Organism: Tanacetum coccineum; assembly: GCA_026074375.1. NCBI lineage: Eukaryota > Viridiplantae > Streptophyta > Magnoliopsida > Asterales > Asteraceae > Tanacetum > Tanacetum coccineum. The sequence continues at coordinate 26,619 of BQNB010075751.1, read as the reverse complement.
CAAACCACCATTAACATCACTAAAAAAATCCAATTAATCACTTCCAATCAACTTAAAATCACTCCTAAACTAAACCCCCATCATCCTTTTCAAATAAAATCAAGCATTCATCAAGTTACTCAAATTCTAAATTTTTATTAGATTCTTAATTTTTGGGTTTTTATCAAATTGGGTGTAATTAATTCATCAAGGGTTTGATTACAAGTGTTTTTAACAAGTTTGGTGTTACAAAATCAAAGTTTGAGATCATTATTCTTGTTTGTGGGGTTCGGCCAAACATCAAAACCACAAGGGTGGTTTTGCTTTAATCATCTTGCTATTTTGTTGAGCTTGTAAGTTTATTGTTACTCTTTTTCTTAGATAAATTGTGGAAAACTAGAAGGGGGGTTGAATAGTTTACCGCTTTTTAATTAAAGGTTTTAAAGTGTTTGTAAAAATATCTAGATTTTAATTTATGTGAACTCAACACTTGCACATTTGAACAGTATATTGATCTAAACAATTGATTTAGATAGTATGAGGAGATAATGTAAGACAAGAGTTTAACGAGTAAGAACCATCAATAACAACATCGCGAGGGATTTATAGTGGTCGGTATAGAAGACCTCTTTCGCCCTACTCCACTCCCGGGCACTAACTCGTGAGTTTTCTTCACTAATGTAACAAGCTATCTTATGGCGGAGAAAACCGTACACAACGTTGCTACACCCGATTTACGACACAAAGATAAATATCGGTTTAATCTTAGCTCTAGACAAATCTATCACAACACCAAAACTTCACGACTTCACCAACTTACAACTTCTCACAACTTTTAAGACTCTCCTCACAAACTTCACGAACTCAACTTCACCACACTACTTATGCCACAACTAACTAACACTACTTGGTAAGATCACCACGATCTATCTATACTTACAAAGATCGCCAAGATCTAGCTACTACACATAAATACAAGATATACAAAAGATTTACAAGTTATGATATGGATGCAATAAGATTGCAACAACACACAAAGGTGTAATACTTCTTCACTTGAGGATGGAAGTATTCTTCTCTTGCACTTGAGGAATTGAGCTTGGATCACTTGGAAACAAAGCTTTATGATTAAATGATCAAAGGATTTTGATGAGATGTGTGGGCTGTTTTAGAACAGAAAGAATGAGTGCAAAAGGTGAGAAAATTATGGGGAAAAGTCCAGTATTTATAGGACAAACTGGGGGAGCGTCTACCTAGGGGCGGTCCCCTTAAATAGGTGGGCGGTCCCCTTAATTTTAAGGGGGCCGGCCGTGTATTTAAGGGGGCCGCCCAAGACTAGGGCTTCCCCAGTTTGTCTTTTGTGTAGGGGGAATTTTCTGGAACTTTTCTAGCCGTTTTAGGTCCGAAAATTTGAATTTCAAAATGTTTATTTTGAATAAAACATTTCTTTTAATTGTAGAAAATGTTTTGTAATGTTTATAAAATGTTTACAACATTTTATAAAAGTGTGAGGTTGAATAAAAATTTCCTTTGATCATAAAATGCATTAAGCATTTATTTATTCATACCTTTAAGTGATGTATTTGTTGAAATGAGAATTTACTACTAATTACTTGTTTACGTTTAATTTTACGTTGAACGTTTTTATATTTTGTGATTATCAAAACGTAAAGATGTGAAAAAATATTAGTAATGTTTTTAGGCATTATATTTTTATCAACAATCTCCCCCTTTTTGATGATTATAAAATTTAAACTCATTAAATGTAAAATTATTTTTAAACAAGTATTTAGTGAGTTTCATGTCATTTCTCTTCTTTTTGTAAAATCAAAAAGACATCGTCGAGAATTGCTATTTAAAATGACGGAATAAATGCCCCCCCTTGATGTGTGCTCCCCCTCGTTCGAGGGCACCAAGGAATCGAGCTATGGTTTCTTGGCTACAAAAACAAGTTAGAACAATACAAATATTTCTAACATGTGACAAGAAGGAAGGAAAAATATGACAAGTGCAAGCAAACATCAAAGCAAAAAAAAATATTTCATTCATTTAAGACAATGTGTATGAATAACACACAAGCTTACATAAATAGAAAAACAAATATGCTTTAGAAGCATATTAATACATAAAGAAAAATCCTAAATAGCCATAGAAGGATTTTGACTTGCTTGCGATACAAAAGGATTTGACGATTATTTGAACGCATATTATGAGATTAGTTAGTTGGAGAGTTTGGAGCGGAGGCGGTTGTGGAAGGGTAATCTCTTTGAACTCTAGGTGGTAGATGAGGTCGAGTGAGGAGGAATTCAATCCAATTGATATCCTCACTTAAAGCAAGGAATTATTTTTGGGTGAAGATGCAACAAGGTCAATACCCAACATGGGTTTCAACTTGGTTAATATTGAGGGTGTGTGGTAAGTTTAGAGAGTAAGGTGATGAGGGAATGTTGTTTTGTTGTTGAGTGAGATGCATGGCTAAGAGGTTAGATAGGTCTTGTATTTGATTAATGCCATCAACTAGGCTTTCTCTACTTAGAGATAGAGGTGGTGTGTGTTGAGTTTGGTTGTTACTTTGAGGTGGAGCTTGAGTGTGAGCAATATGTGAGTTGATGGGTGAGATAGGAAGTGGAGGATGTGAGACAACTTGTGGTGATGTGGGAGTGTCCTTAATGTAAGGATTTGGTAATGCTTGATTGGGGTGATTGTTTTCTTGAGATGGTTCATGATGAGGAGTGAGTGGTTTTGGTATTGGTGAAGTTGTATTGAGCACATTTGATGTGTTGCAAAGGTTTGGTTTCTTCCTCCAAATAGGTTTCACACTTATTTTGGCAACCCCTGATGGTTTAGATGTGGGTTTGTTAGGAGATGTCATTGGTGGGGATGATTATGATGATGATGAATGAGGATGTATTTATAGTTGAGGAAAGGTTTAAATTGGGACAAATGAACATTCAAAGGGTTAAATCCAAGAAATGTTTGTGAATTTAGGGAAACAGTAGCTAAGTCTAGAGGGTGTTTGGTTAAAAAGAAAAGAAAAATACTATTTTTCCCATGTTTGCCTAGGCCGGTCCCCTTAATTAAGGGCCGGTCCCCTTAAAATTAATGGGCCGCCCTTTATGAATTAAGGGGGCCGCCTACTAGGATTTCACAGATTTCCCAAAATTCAATTTTTCTCAAAATTTTGTGTGATGGTTTCTATTTTGGTGGTTAGTTTGCAGCAAGTCCATCCTTTTATGACAATTAAGGTTTTAGCACATAACATTTAAGCATTCAACATTCTATATATATATGACAAGATGTAAGACAAAACTATATCACATAATTTTAACATATACTCATATATGAATTGAGAACAAAAAAAAATGAAGAACATATATAAAATAGTAACAAGATATGATGCATAAAGAATTTTTCTTGTCAAGAGGGCTAAGTTAAGAATGAACTAAACTTATGTGCAAGTACTAGTGTGTGCCTAAATGCGACAAATGTGGAGTAGTGATTATTTCGACACTAAGACATACAAAACCTAAGAAATAATCCAAATGCTCCTTGATTTAATTTTGTTCAACCAAGATTGTCAAAAAATATATATTAGATTATATACTTTTCACAACAAGTAAGGCAATCATTATGCATATGTGAAAAATGTTTTTAGCATATCTAACAATATATGAAACTTGATTTTTATGTGCTCCTAGTTGTGAGAAGAACTTTTTAGAAAATTGTGATTATTGTATATATGTATAATGAGATATGCATTAAGATAGAAGAATTAGTAGAAGTTTGTTTATAAACTTTTCTCAATCTTGTGTTTTTGTGTGAAATAGAAGCCTAGACTCAGAAAAGAAAAAAAATTGTCAGTGGGTGGTCCCCTAAAAGTCTGGGCGGTCCCCTTAAAATTAAGGGGGCCGCCATCTGTTTGAAAAAATAACTTAGGATTTTTGTCAAACAATTTTTTTTTGATGATTTCTTTATTATGCCGAAAACTTAATCGATTTGTTCCATCATTCCTAGGCCTAGATGTAAGTAGTTAAATGGCTTATGTTTAAGTGGTTTAGTTAGGATATCGGCTATGTTGTCTTCCGATGTGACCTTTTCTATAGAGATATTTCCTTTTTGAACATTATAGCGAAGGAAGTGATGAAAAATCTCAATGTGTTTTGTTCGTGAGTGTTGAACGGGATTCTTACTTAAGTTTATAGCCCCTTTGTTATCACACATTATTGGAATGTCATCTAACCTAACGCCAGAGTCTATGAGAGCTTGCTTCATCCATAAAGCTTGTTGACATGCCTTTTCGGCGCTTACGTATTCCGCTTCGGTTGTGGAGATGGCAAGAGCGGTTTGCTTCTTTGAAAACCACGATGTTAGATAACATCCTATAAACATGCAAACACCACTAGTGCTCTTGTGATCCACGTAATCTCCCGATGATCCGAATCCGCATACATTATTGTTTCTATGCCGGATCCCTTAGGATACCATAATGCTAAATGCGTAGTGCCTTTAATGTATCGGAAGATATGTTTAACTGCTTCTAGGTGAGAGGTTTTAGGATCCTCTTGAAAGCGGGCACAAAGGCAAACACTAAACATGATATCGGGTCTACTTGTCGTTAAGTATAATAAACTACCTATCATGCCTCTATATTTGGTATTATCTATGGACTTACCTTCTTCGTCTCTCGTGAGTTTGGTTTCCGTAGAAATAGGGGTCTTTATTGGCTTTAGAGTCTTTCTAGTCCAATATTTTCTTAAGCATTTCCTTTATATGATTTTGATTGATTAAAAAATATTCAATCATTAAATTATTTTAATTTGTAATCCTAAGAAGAATATAGTTCCCCCATTTTACTCATTTCAAACGCATCATGCATGTGATCTTGGCCAAAGGTATCACACATTTTCTTGACAAGTTTGATCCGAATATATGTCATCTAACATTATTGGACAATAATGAGATTGGAGTCTTTCTTTTTAGTAAAGAGTGTGTTATCTACCATTCCTATGGAGTAATTATGTTTAATAAGAAAGGCTTTTAATCAATCATACCAAGCTTTTGGGGCTTGTTTTAGACCATAAAGAGCTTTCTTATGTTTGTACATATAATTAGGTTTTGTGAAGTCAATGAATCCCAGATGTTGTGCCACGTAAACCTCCTCAATGATAAAACTGTTCAAGGAATGCCATCTTCAATCCCATTTGTATAACTTAAAGTCATGCGCTATGCATAGCTAAAAGTATTCTTATGGACTCTAGTCTAGCTACGGGTGCATATGTTTTGTCGTAATCAATTCCTTCTTGTTGATTATATCCTAGGGCGACTAACCTAGCTTTGTTTCTAGTTATGACGCCATTTTCATCAAGTTTATTTCTATATACCCATTTTGTTCCTATAATGGTTTCATTATCATGGATTTGGACTAGTTCCCTAACCATTTGTTTTGAATTGGTTTAGTTCCTCTTGCATGGCCATTACCCAATTTTCATCTTTTAATGCCTCATTTATATTTTTAGGTTCTATTGTCGAAATAAAGCAAAAGAAATTGCTTTTGTCTTGAGCTTGCGACCTAAGAGTTCTTTGATTTAGATTACCAATAACGTTTTCTAGGGGATGAGTTTTAGATTCTTTAATATTTACAATTTGATTATTTTCTAATGAAATGTCTTCAAGATTATTGCCTATGGGTTTTGTTTTACTAACCTCAATAGCTTCTTCTTCGACTAGCTCATCATCTTCTAATGGTGATGTTTTAGGCGGGGGAGGAGTTTCATCAAAAGTTACATTCAACGACTCTTCAACTTTCATTGTTTGTTTGTTAAGTATTATGTAAGCTTTACTATTTTGTGAATATCCTAGGAAAACACCTTCGTATGACTTAGGGTCAAACTTGGTGAGGTAATTCCTTTGTATTAAGAACAAAGCATTTACTTCCGAATACTCTAAAATAGATAAGGTTTGGTTTCCTACCTCTTAACGACTCGTATGGAGTTTTTTCTAAATTACGTCTAATGGAAACTCTATTAATTATATGGTTGATGTATCGGACCACATTACACCAAATTTTTGAGGATGTGGCTTGTTCGTTTAACATGGTTTCTACTCATTCTTGTAGGAGTGCGATTTTTCTTTCACGACCCCCTTTCGATTGTGGTGAGTACGAGCGGAGCGGAAAAATTGTGAGATATCCCAATTTACATCACATAGTTTCGAATTATACATCATTATCCAATTCACGTCCTATGATCCGTTCTAATTGATACAATGGAACATCCTAATTTGTTTTGGATCATTTTGCTAAATACTTTGAATTTTTTGAAGGCCTCGGTTTATTTGCTAAAAATCTAGTCCATGTGAATCGAGAATAGTCATCTACGATTACTAAGGTATAACAAATTTCTCCATAGCTTCGTATGACGGAAGGGCCAAACAAATCCATGTAAAGTAGTTCTAGGCATCTAGTTGTTGAAACTATATTTTTATCCTTGTGACTTGTATGAGCTTGTTTCCAATTTTGCAAGCATCACAAAAATGTCGGTCGTATTTTAGTTTGGGTAGGTTTCTAACTAATTCTTTAGATGCTAATGATTGAATTAATTACATATTAGCGTGACCTAATCTCCTATGCCATAGTGTGGAGTTTTTGTACAATGTTGCAAGGCATATTTTTTCTTTCCGGTTTTAGTTTCCTAGTTTTCATTAATATATTCCTCCTTTCCTAATTCCTTTTCTATCAACTTTTTCGTCTTTGATTATTTTGCTATCGTGTTCGGTAAATATTACTTTTCATTTGTTATCACATATTTTACCTACACTAAGCAAGTTATATGTTAAGTTATCTACGTGCTCAACATTTTCAATTATTAGGGAGTCTTGAGAAATTATACCTTTGCCTATGATTTTACCGCGCAAGTTGCTCCCAAAGATTACATTTCCTCCGTTGTATGCTTTGTTTAAAGAGAGAACAACTTTACGGATTATGGTCATGTTGTTTTGAGCATCCACTATATTTAAATCCACTTCATTCGAGTTCAAGTTTACTCTTAAGCATATTTCATCGGGCGCTTGAGCTACAAGGCAAGTTTCATCTTTGGTCTTTCCTACTTCATCTTCTCCATTGTTGCTCCATGCTCCTCAAATTAAATGCTCTTTGATTGTTGTTCTTTGGCGGCTTTGAACATTCTCCAATGAGGTGATTTGGATCACCACATCTAAAACATTTTCTTTCACTTTTACCATAACCATCATTTCTACTTCTTTGGAATATTTTTCTATCGCCTCGTGGTTGTCTTACAAATCTTCCTCGTCTCTTGAAGAATTTCTTGAATTCTTTTATGGCCATAGCATACTCTTCGTCTTCACTATCGGAGCTTGAGCTATCTTCATCACTTACTTCTTTTTTCACCTTTAATGCAAGGAATCTACTTTGTTCTTTCTTGCCTTTGACCGTTTCGAAGTCTTTCTTTATTACCTCTTCATAGACTTTCAAGTTTCCAATAAGTTCGTCAAGAGGTAAGGTTGTTAGATTCTTTGATTCTTCACTCGCTGTGACTTTCTGCTGCGATTTAAGATGTAATGCCCTATGGAAATTTCCCTAAATAATTCTTGCTATGAAAACCTTCATTCAAGTGTTTTAGACTAGTAATAATAGTGTTAAATTTAGCAAAGGCATTATCTATTGATTCCTCTTCCAGAATCGTAAATTGTTCATATGGTTTGAACAAGAAGATCTATTTTGTTCGCTTTTGACTTGATTATTACCTTGATCGTGTGATGCAAAGTTCCAAAATTTCTTTTGAGGTTTGACACATAAAAATTCTCTTTCGTATTCTTTACGTGCAAAAGAATTATAAAATTACCATTTTAGCTTCATTATTTTTTGCTAGTTTCTTTTTAAGGATCATCATTTTGTTTATGAAAAATGTACAACTTCATCCTTTTTTTAGTTTGGGATTACTTTGAATAGGAGAAAATCACCAATCGGTAATTAACATGCAAAGATCTAGATCTTTGACTTCACATAAGTTTCAAATCTATTTTTCCAATAAATAAATCCATCACTTTCAAATAATGGTGGTCTTTGCATAGATTGCCCTTCTAAATATTTTTCCGATTCCATAGATCGATTCAAGTTTTAAAATACAATTTATTTTAAAAATCTTGTTTAGCGTGGCTCTTGATACCAATTGTGGAAACCTAGAAGAGCGGGGTTGAATAGTTGCCGCTTTTTTAATTAAGGTTTTGAGTGTTTGGTAAAAAAAGTTCTAGACTTTGAATTATGTGAACTCAACCTTGTCACAATATGATATCAATATATTTATCTTAACAATTGATATGATAGCATGAGGATTTAATGTAAACAAGAGATAAGAATAAGAATAATTCAAACCATCAACGCGAGATTTTTATAGTGGTTCGGTAACGAAGCACCTCTTCGCCCTACTCCACTCCCCGAGCACCTAACTTGAAAGTTTTCTTCACTATGTCAACATTGCTTACACTGATTTATGACACAAAGCTAAATGTTGAGTTCTAATCTTAGCTAGAACCAATCTATCACAACACAACTTCACGACTTCACAACTTCATAACTTCTTCACAACTTCAAGACTTCCTCACAACTTCACAACTTCACTTCACCACACTACTTATGCCACAACTAACTAACACTACTTGGTAAGATCACCATGATCTATCTATACTTACAAAGATCGCCAAGATCTAGCTACTACACATAAATACAAGATATACAAAAGATTTACAAGTTATGATATGGATGCAATAAGATTGCAACAACACACAAAGGTGTAATACTTCTTCACTTGAGGATGGAAATAATCTTCTCTTGCACTTGAGGAATTGCGCTTGAATCACTTGGAAACAAAGCTTTATGATTAAATGATCAAAGGATTTTGATGAGATGTGTGGGCTGTTTTAGAACAGAAAGAACGAGTGCAAAAGCTGAGAAAATTGTGGGGAAAAGTCCAGTATTTATAGGACAAACTGGGGAAGCGTCTACCTAGGGGCAGTCCCCTTAAATAGGTGGGCAGTCCCCTTAATTTTAAGGGGGCCGGCCGTGTATTTAAGGGGGCCGCCCAAGACTAGGGCTTCCCCAGTTTGTCTTTTGTGTAGAGGGGATTTTCTAGAACTTTTCTAGCCGTTTTAGGTCCGAAAATTTGAATTTCAAGATGTTTATTTTGATTAAAACATTTCTTTTTATTGTAGAAAATGTTTTGTAATGTTTATAAAATGTTTACAACATTTTATAAAAGTGTGAGGTTGAATAAAAATTTCCTTTGACCATAAAATGCATTAAGAATTTATTTATTCATACCTTTAAGTGATGTATTTGTTGAAATGAGAATTTTCTACTAATTATTTGTTTACGTTTAATTTTACGTTGAACATTTTTATATTTTGTGATTATCAAAACGTAAAGATGTGAAAAAATATTAGTAATATTTTTAGGCATTTTGTTTTTATCAACACTATTTATTGGTAATGTATATATATGCCTTGAAAGGATGCTTTTGTAAATCTTTACATGTTAGATTAGGTGATGATGTTTAGGAAATGCATTTTCACCTGTATGCAATAAGGTCATTAATCTGATGTTTAAAAATTGCATGTGTAGCTTAGGTAATAACCTTGCAGGTTAGATTAGCCAATATTTAGGATGGGTTATAGCCTGATGTTTAGGAAATGTGGAGATCGTTTTGCCCATTTAGGATTAGTTTTACAAACAACACTAATAAGCACATCGGAAATCATAAAGAACAGTAATGTTGTTAAACAAGGTTTTACTAGTAAACATTTTATTAATCTACTACCCCAAGATCAAATGATTCTTGGGACTATACTAACTAATACATATACTAACTAACTATTAGACTCTCATTGGAGAGATCTAACTATGATGGATGTACTAAACCAGACGTCCTACATCTCTTTATATACTAGAGATGCTAGGGTTTACAAGAAAACATCGCTTATATAGGAAGCTAACTTAATATTTCACATTAAGTCCTTGTTGTTTCATCTTTCTTCATTTCTGCATATTTAGTTTTGTAATCATCAAATCTCAGATCCTAACAATCTTCCTCTATTTGATATTATAAAACAATCTTCATGTATCAAACAATATTCAATGCTTCCCCTTGACTTAAGATCTTGAACATGTCACCACATATAAAAATGCAAATCAATAAACCTGTAATCTTCTTCCCCTTTTTTGTAATCATCCAATAGGGGTTTTTAATAGATATGCAACTTGTAAACACTTCCCCTCTAGTGGCGCATGTAGATGGTTAAACATTTAATCAATTAGATTCCCCTGAAACCAATATGTTTACCATCTCTTGAATCTCAAACTCTGTAGGCTCTATGTAGTGATCACTGATGAAGAAAACCTGAGTATAACAAATTTGATGAAGAAGTAGAATCTCCCAACTAGTGTCTTTATGTCACTTGCACTATCCACGTAACGTCAAACTTATAAATAAATATGTGAAATATAAGTAGACCGTGATCTCTTGACAAATATCCTCATCTTCTAATGGACACAAAAACATTAAAAGTATAGCAAATATAGCTTGGAGCACCATAAGATAAATCACAATGCCACTATCTGCTAGATTATTGACAAGTCTTCGTCACAAAACCGTTGTAAAAGCACTAACAAGTTAATCTTCAAACGTATATAATTCGTTTAAGTATATTAAGAACATATGCATCTTGAAACCAACTACAAACATCAAAATAAGCAATATTCAATTGCCTTCGTAATCACCTCTTTAATAAATCCAAAATGAGCCATATATCCAATAAGAATAAACTATTGTGAATAATAGTTCTGTCCGAGATCCAAAAACATGAACTATCTGATATCTGATAATGCAAGCAGTACAAACTAGGTATGTCAGATAGAACTAATAATAGAAACTGCTTCAAGTAGCAGTATTAACAAACCAAGCTGTTAGCGACACTTTTTTGTCTCAAAGCTGTCACAAATTTGTCATTAACATGTCACTGATTTGTCACAAAATTGTTACTAAATTATCCTCCCATGGTATCCAGCGACACTTTACGTGTTCCAAAACCGTTGCAAATTTTAGCAGTACTATCTTAGTGACACTTTTTCTGTCATTAATCCGTCGCTAATGTGTCACTAAACTGTGTTCTCCTTCCTCTCATACTATTTGTGACACTTTTAACTGTCGCTGATCTGTTGCTAATCTGTCACAAATTTGATACTCCTTCCTCCCAAGCTTTTAGTGACGCTTAATTTTGTCACTATTCTATTACTACGCTGTCGCTAAGCTTGGCAGTGCAAAAATAAATGGGCAGTACTAAGTAAACATGGAAGCAGTATTAATCCCTTAACACCAAAAACTTTAAAACGGCTTAAACAACAATAGCAGCATAAATCACCAATCAATACTAGCACTATTAAAAACCAATTGATATGTTTTGCCTGCTATAAAAAAATAAAGAAACGAATGCCATAATTGGGGCTCGAACATCAGACAATGAGAAAGAAACACTTAACAACACCCTCCTAACCAACTGTGCTAGTTAGCCAGTTGTGTTATTTTTCTCTTTATGTATTATTAATTCCTTCCTTCATTGCTTAGCAACACATTATCTGTCACAAAACCGTTACAAAACTGTTGCAAATAAGATTGCTCCTTCCTCCCAAGACCTTTTGTGACACTTATTATGTCACCATTCTGTTACTACGTTGTCGCTAATCTTGGCAGTACAAAAATAAACGTAGTAGTATTAATACCACAACAAGGAGTACTAAGTATGAAACATAACCACAAGCTACTTTTAACATCTTAACATCATTAATACCGAACCCTAATCCATACCTGCTGATATTGCAGCTTCTTATTCGCATGAACTGTGATCTTGACCTGCTATAGCTTCTTTATCACAACATCATCAGGAACATCATCAGACCTGGTAGCTTTAATAACAAAGAAACCTTTCAAGACCTTTACACCTGCTGCTATAATGATGATATAATCATCATCACCATGAGTCACATCCTTCATGATCCAGTTTTGTGAACGAATAAACCATCCATGTCGCATGACCTGTTAGGCACCTTCTTTTGCTCCAGAATCATGTTAATAAAAACATGAAAGCATCGAATTGGTATACCTTCAAACCTGCTGCACCCACAAAAGCCTTAATAATTAGGACCTGATCATAGCAGGCTTTTAAACATTTCTAGCTTAGCATATTAGGGTTTGTTGATAACCCTAATATTATTTGACCATCTCCTGCTGCCAAACATCATAAACACCAAACCCAAAAAATAAAATGCGACTAAAAACCTTGTATAAACCCTAGATCAAGAGCCACCAGGCTCTGATACCAGTTGTGGAGATCGTTTTTCTCATCCAGGATTAGTTTTACAAACAACATAAATAAGCATAGCGGAAATCATAAAGAATAGTAATGTTGTTAAACAAGGTTTTACTAGTAAACATTCTATTAATCTACTACCCCAAGATTAAATGATTCTTGGGATTATACTAACTAATACATATACTAACTAACTATTAGACTCTTATTGGAGGATCTAACTATGATGGATGTACTAAACTAAATGCCCTACATCTCTTTATATACTAGAGATGCTAGGGTTTACAAGAAAACCTAGCTTACATAGGAAGCTAACTTAATATTTCACATTAAGTCCTTGTTATTTCATTTTTCTTCATTTTTGCATATTTAGTTTTGTAATCATCAAATCTCAGGTCCCAACAATCTTCCCCTATTTGATATTACAAAACAATCTTCATGTATCAAACAATCTTTAATGCTTCCCTTTGACTTAAGATCTTCTTGAACATGTCAGGATTAGTTTTACAAACAACATTAATAAGTACAACAAAAATAATAAAGAACAGTAATGTTGTTAAACAAGGTTTTACTAGTAAACATTCTATTAATCTACTACCCCTAGATCAAATGATTCTTGGGACTATACTAACTAATACATATACTAACTAACTATTAGACTCTCATTGGAGAGATCTAACTATGATGGATGTACTAAACCAGACGCCCTACATCTCTTTATATACTAGAGATGCTAGGGTTTACAAGAAAACCGAGCTTACATAGGAAGCTAACTTAATATTTCATATTAAGTCCTTGTTGTTTCATCTTTCTTCATTTCTGCATATTTAGTTTTGTAATCATCAAATCTCATATCCCAACAGAAAATGAATTTGCAGTTTAGGATAGGTTATAGCCTGATGTTAGATTAGGTGATGTTTAAGAAATATATTTGTCATTAACCTGATTTTTAGGAAATGCATTTGCAGCTTAGGTTAGATTAGCTAATCTTTAAGATGTTGAGTGTTCATTTGGATTTAGTGTTACATTCATATCACCCATCATGACCCATGGCTCATTCCTCGCAATTCTTCTTTAAATGTGCAAATTCTTTCACAATAGCTTCCTCTCTTTTCCACCATTTGTAGTATACATAATTATGCAGAACACCTTTTTATTTACAAGAACAGTCATGATTTCATAGAGCATAGTTTTTTAGGATGGGTTATAGCCTAATGTTTAAGAAATAAATTTACAGTTTAGGAAATGCATTTATCATAAATAGGAATTGGATGAATACTACTTCAGGTACTAGTTTGAGTACGGAATTGGATGACACTATGAATGAAGATACTCCTGTTGTTGTTGCAACTGCTGCTACTTAGAGTGCAACAACACCTGTGGTTGATATGACTGTGGAGAAGAAAAAGCGAAGCACTTTGGATGATACTACTGTGGAAAAGGAAGAGCTAAGCTCTTTGGAGGATACTACTGTTCTGGGATCTTTTGCACCATTACCTACGCAGGTAACTATTTCGGCTGGTAATGCCCCTGGTAAGTCTTCTTATGCTAATGTAACTGGTAAGCCAAGTGGGAAGAAAGTGAATGTTCATACTTTGTTTACACCTAAGGGTAATGGGATTGATGTGGTTGTTTTGGCAGACTCTATTCACGATATAAGTGAATGATTTGCTAATACAACTTATGGTTTTTTCTTGGGGACGAAGGTGGCATACCCTGTTGTTGTTAACTATGTTAGGAACACTTAGGAAAAATATGGGCTTATTCGCTTAATGTTCAACTCGTCTACCGGATTATTCTCCTTTCAATTTAGCTCCATAGAGGGATTAGATGCTATGCTTGAGAATGGTCCATGGTTTGTCCGGAATAACCCACTCATCCTTAAGAAATGGCATCCGGATGAGAACCAATTAAAGAAAGATGTTAATATTGTTCCAGTTTGTGTTAAACTCTATAGTGTACCTGTTACGGCCTTCAGCAAGGATGGCTTGAGTGCCATTACTACTAAACTGGGTACTCCTTTAATGATTGACTCTTATACATCTGATATGTGCATGCAATCTTGGGGTAGGTCAAGCTATGTTAGATTCATGATTAAGCTTCGAGCTGATGTGGAGTTGAAAGATAACATTGTCGTGGCTATGCCTAAAATTACTAAGGAGGGCCATTATACATGTAATGTTCGTGTTGAGTATGAGTGACAACCTCCTAGGTGTTCGTCTTGTAAGTTTTTTGAACATATTCATAAGGAATGTTTAAAGAATACAAGTGCTGGTGAGAAGAAGACTGTGAAGAAGCCTAGTCAAACTTCTTGAGGTGTTCTGATTGGTCCAAAATGGGTTTTAAACCTCATAAAGAATATTGACATGTGCCCAAAAAGTCTACTGCTAGTTCTTGTGGTAATAAGAAGAAAGGTGTGGAACCTACTATTGAGGTTAGTAATTCAAATCCATTTGATGTTCTTAATTCAGTAGATAATGATATGGAGTTTGGTACCAATAGGGGGGCTACTAATTTGGTAAATTACGGGGCTACTTCAAGTAGATCTTCTTTTATGAATGTCGATAATTGTAGTTGAAGGATGTTAATTTCACACACACTTATAACTTAGAGAGAGAAAGTGGATGGGAGAACACACTCAAAAACACACACAAGATTGTGAAAAAATGCATTCAACCAACACCCTATCCATGTGTGGAGAGGGTTAATATACTTACATAGTTGGGTCAGGGTCGGGCTTTCTATGGGCTTTCCTTGGACTTTCTATAAGCAGGCCTGGTTAGATTACTTAGATATTACATTGAATTGACTAACTATTACTAAGGCTCGTGAGATCGATAATGATCGTCACTTCACTAAAAACTAAATTTCTAACAATCTCCCCCTAAGGGACGATCGTTGAGATCTCATAAATGATCAACACTTTCTGTGTTCCTAACAATCTCCCTCTAAGGGGTGATCATAGAGATCTCTCCTTGTGACCTTGATCATTAATCATTGAAGCTTCTTGTCTTGAACTTAAGTCATTTTTGTATAATAGTTGATCTTTTGTCTTGCTTCTTTACGTAGTGATCATTGACTTTAGGCTTGAGCTTGTTCCTTTATCTTGACTTGTATGTGAATATGTGATGTTGAGCACCTTGAGATCATCAACCAAGCATAATCTCTTTTCGCCATCTTGTAAACTTTGCCATCTTGTGAACTTGTGACTTTTCGACCAACATGCTCATACCTTTCTTGATTTGATAGCTTGAAAGCTTTAATGATGCATCTTTCTTGAAGTTCTTTAACTTTAACACTTCGTCACTTCGAGAAAAACGTTCGGTTATCAGAGTGACGGAAACTTCTTTAAAATTCTTTGACTTTAATGCTTTGTCACTTCAAGAAAGACCTACGGTATCAGAGTAGCGGAAGTCTTGAAACATGTACTTAAGCTTTCATGATGTCTTTATGTTTGTCGGTCGGTTATGAGCATGTGGCTATGAATCTATGAGTCATCTGGAATCAAGTACCTCCATGACCATCTTTAAGTATCCTGCATTAAAACAGTTAGTAATAAAGCAGGGGGACGAATATGGCTTTGTTATTCGCCCGTGTTTGGTTAGAGTAACCTTTGAATCCGTGAGGATCAACCTGTGATCAGGTAGATTCAATTTAAGAAGAATCTCCTTGATAGGATTTCCAGCTGAAGTATCGAATCTTTCTAACACATATGTATTAGATTCATCAAACTTAGCATGTTCTTATTACCAAAACATCTCAAAGCAGATATCACGATAAGAGTGAACGAGTGAGTTATTGTCTCACTGATTAAATTGAAAAATTGATTTGAAAATCAATCGATGTGTCACTTGCTAAAGTGGTTTTGTGACACATCGAGAGTTTTAAGCAATTCAAAATTCATTAATCATCGATCAATAACTTGGAACAAGTTTGATTCATATAGAATCGCACTATTGTTGCTTTCCAGTTGTCACAAGTTTGATTCATAAGAATCATACAAGTCACCTACCATGAGCTTGTTTGATGTTGTCTCAAGCAGGATTTGCATCTTCACTGTGAATACTTAAGTATCACTAGGATGTTCTGGCAAAATCACAAGGATAATACGTAAGACTCTTTATATATTTCTCATTATTCACACTGTGTGAAATAGCAAGCATAATCTTTGACAAGTGTCCTAATGAGATTTATGGATGATCTCTTGGCTCTAGACTCAATGTGCACTTTAGTTTTAGTGATCGGAGGCTGGAGCAGACTGCCACCTTTTCAATACCAACTAACTCGGAGTGAGAAAGTTGATAGAAATGCGTGTAATCTCTATGAGAAATGAAACAGAAATATTTTGTGAGATTTTAAGTGGCTAGGGAGGGTTGTGCATTGCATCACTGGGTCCATGATGTCAGTCTTTAATGTTAGCAATCATCTTTGTGATTCTAGACAGCAGATGTATTGACCCGGTTTCTGCCTATGTGTAAGGAGGGATTCTTTCTTTTCATACTTTATCTTAACTTTTCTTTTTAATTCTTCAACCCCCTTAGCGCTTACCGAGACTTCATAACTAATACCTTGTTGGGTTTGTTCCAGTACTAGCTCCATCTCAGTCGGCACTTTTCCCTTAATCTTACTTTTACTCCTTTTTCATACCTAAGGACTACTACACTATCTAGTGTAATATCTCTGGGTAGACCCCTCCGGTTCTGGCTGGATCATGGGAATGGATACCTAAACTTAACCACCTTATAACTCTAATACGGTAATTTAAATGGTCGGTCTTTGGTACTTTCACGTTTCAGCCAATCACGTAACCATTTGCTCCCCCTTCATATGTGCATTAATTAATTGAAAGAGTTTAGCACATATATGGATATCAATTGATTCAAATATAACTGCTTTCGGGGAAGGAATGTACAATTATTAACAAGTCACAATAGGAACATATTAATGCTCCCCCTTAATTTTTAAGGGTAATTATATGGTGTTTGAGTATGTTAATTTGAAAAAATTTGAATTTACTAAGAAATTCTTGAAAATTCATACTCAAACACTATATATGCCTAATTTTTTAAGTCTACACTACACATTTATATATTTACAAGATTATTATGTACGAGGTTTGACGTGAATGATGAGAACATCATATGATAGAATCATATGGTTCTTTGTAGCAGTCGTAGGTCTTCCTCGTAGTCTATCATAAGAGGTTGTCTTAGCTTTCCCCTAAATTAGCAATCCTTTCTTGAGTAGATTCAAACCTTTTCTTCCAAGCCGCATCAAGCAATCTTAATGTATAAAGCCCAGATATCCGAAGCACATAATTAACTCTTTCAAGAATTTGATACCGCAACACCAAAGTCAATTAAGTCCCAGATGTCCATATTTCTCCTTATATGATAGTGATGATATAAATTGTAACACCAAAGTCAACTAAGTCCCGGATGTCACAATAATTCCCTCTTAAGTAGTCGAAATGAAAACACCTAAGTTAATTAAGTCCCAAATTTACTCATTTCTTTTTGCAGAATACTGGCTATCATAAGGAATCATCATACTTATCAAACCTATGTGTACATCTTTTATCAAATATTTCTAATCCTTTTAAAAATAAGCTTAGAGATTAACCGTTTGAGGAAGCATTTATTCAATCAGTAACCAATCTTCTAACTCTTAAAATAAATCTTCTTACAACACTTCCCCCTAGTATCTTAAATGATGCATACTTGAAATTAACAAGATATCTCCAACCCCATGTAGTTGAAATAGTGCACCTGAAAGTAACAAGTTAAACACTAATTTTCTCTGCGGTTATGACTTTGTCTTCTCGGAATGACCTAAAATGAGAATAGGGTATGAATTCTATCACGTGTACTCATTATCTTTCTTGTATATTGATATGTGTGAAAACACATATTCGTTTTATATCAAAATAGACCCTAAAAAGACCAAAACTGTGCATTAAAGGCTTGTATATTGCTTGTTTTGTCTTTCTTATTGTGTAGGTGCGGATATTGTAAAAAAATCACAAGAAAACGGTTAAAACCGGGCAAACACGAACACGGGAACGGAAGAGCACACAAAAAGCCAGGAGGAAGCTATCAAAGTCAAAAAGTCAAACTTCAGTCAACCCTTGGTCAAAGTCACAAAAAGACAAAATCCCAAAGTTTCAAAATCAGTCCCTCATTTATAAACCAATTCACAAAAAAACAATCCTTAAAAGTCTTAACGGTCGTTAACTTTTATTTATAAAAGTTAACAATTGTTATCTTTTTATAATAAAACCAAACTACATAACCCGGGCCCAAATCCCTTATAACCTGGCCCAAACCCAAGTCAAAGAAAAAATGAGCCCGGGTCAACACAATTAAACGCAACCTTTATAAAAGAAAAAAAGAAGCGGGAAAAGTGGTTTTACCACTATTCACCCATCTTCCCCAAGTTACCTCTTAGTCAAATCATAGGGCAAATCCCAATTCAAGGACAAAAAGGACAATTCAGGTGTTAAAGTACACCTTGGCAGCAACAAACGTCATTCACAAGCTCTCATTGGTCAATACCCTTCAAGATATGCCACGCGGGCTAGTAAGAAAGCACAAGGAAAGGGATATTTTGCACTAATTATACACTCAGAAGAAACATAAGAAGCTACAAACCACGGATTGCCACGTTGGCAATCCGTGTGAATTATAATTTGATCCAACGGCCCTAAGTGTTGATCCAATGATTGAAGAAATGTACGGACAAGATTGAGAGGAGGTGTAACTAAATTTAGACCTAGAAGCTTCCCTGGTGGCTATAAATACAAGCACACTCTCACACACACAGAGAACTAGTTTAGGTTTTAGAATTTTTAGCTTAATTTAGTTGTAGCTTATGCAATTTTATCTTCAAATGTAATTTATCTTTTAGTAATTTGTAACTTTTAGTTTTTAAGGCATTGTAATCCAATTTGAGTTTTAGTAAAATCCTTATTTCAGTTTTCATAAGTTGTTTTCTACTCATAAGCTGCTACTATTTCATAAGCTACTCATAAGCTCTCACAAGTCTCTAAGCTTGTGATAGAGCTCAATTCAGCCCCTAATTTACTTAAACTCTAAAATTAGTTAAGCTTAATACCTTTGCTTGTTTGGATTGTGAGCTTTTGGAAGATGAGTTTACAAAGGAAGAACTCATATGGACTTTTACAAGCTTATCCATAAGGATAAGATAGAGCTAGTAGATAAGCTCATTTGAGCAATTGTGCCTTGGTTTTGCTAAGGCAGTTTGTAAGTTCTCATTTAATTTCCTTATCTTAATTTTCTAGCTTAAAATTGCTTAGTTGCTTATTAATTGCTTAATCTGTTTATTATCTAGCTTATTTGTGCTTTTTATTGTTAACTTATGCTTATAAATCATGTCTTACCATCTGTCTTTAATTAGTATAGCTTAAATCTTAGTATTTCATTAAATTGTCATAATATCATAAAAACAAAAAAAAATAGTTGGCATAGTTTCAAATCTGTGAATTTAGCTTAATTAGTTGTTGTTTAATGTTTGTTAAGCCTGTTATAAGCTACTTCATATCTGGTAATAAGGGTTTGTCAATTGGATTTTAATTTCATAAGCCTAAATGAAATATGTCAAAGTTAAAGGGGTGTTTGGATTAGCCAAGTTTGACCTTCTATAGTCAAAGTTATTTTGAGTTTTCACTTAGGTCAGTTTAAATTTCATAATTGATTAAGTTTTAAAATGGTTTTCTAGGTTAGCTTAAGCTTAAAAAGTTTGTGAGGTACTCTTTCTACTTTCCTGCACCAGGGGTGACTTGAGAGATCTACGGATTTTCATTCCCTTGTTGAACGTTAGTCATTGCAGCATATGTACCCTCATTTTGAACAAAACCTTTATCAATATAAACTGGTTCATTCAGCCTTATATCCACATCATCGTATAGCAGACTTGTAGTATAATCCATCTCTTCATCCTCATCAGATGGTCTGGAGGTCAAGAGAGAATCAAAGGAAGAAGAGGTCCAAGAGAGTTCTGAAGGAGCATGGGAACATGCGCTCCCTACTCAAGAAGAGACACGTTCACACCCCTCACTAAGACACCAAAGGAGATCTTGGCAATGGAAAGTGTAAACTTCCCACCCCCTGCGCCGTTGATAGGAACTCCAGAGAAGCAAAATTTAAACAAGTTTTGCGACTACCATGGGAACAGAGGGCACAACACTAACTATTGTTTCCACCTAAAGAAACAAATAAGGGATGTTTTGGCATCAGGGAAGCTGGCTCATTTAGTGAAGGATATCCGCCAAGACAATCAAAGAAATAGAAGTCAAAGGCGAGGGAATGTAAAAGTGATAAACAAGCTAGGTCTGGGGGGAAGCCGCAAGAGACCCTACAATGTGGAAGGACCAAGATTTACGGAGGAAACCATCTTTTTAGCGATACCTAGAAACAACACCGATGCTCCGATCATATTAGAAGGTAAGATCGAAGGCTTTCGAGTCCGAAGGATCTATGTAGACGGGGGAAGCTCTTCAGAAATTATGTATGAACAATGCTTTAAGATCTTCGGTGCTAAGACCAAGTCAACATTGAGGAAGTCTAGTGCTCCTCTTGTTGGGTTCTCAGGTGAAATCTACCACCGCCTAGGATTGATAGACCTCAAGGTAACCATGGGAGAACTGGGAAAGGATAAGACTGTGCTTCTGGAGTTTGCCATAGTAAAATGCCGTTCTTTGACTTTCGCCATGTTCGAGGTTTTACTAAAAATAGACTTCACTTTTTGGTTATAGTTGCGCTTTTTATTTTATTTTATAAAAACCGGCATTCTCTATAACCTTGGCTCTTGATACCAATCTGTCACACCCCGTCAGTGGCGGAAACACGGGATGCGACGATACCGTTCATCGCACAAGATACAAGATCATACACTTTACAATTTACAATAATGAAACTTGGATTTACATAAATTTTACAAGTTAAAACTTGACAAAACCAAATAATCAAAACCCATCTCGACCCAGTTCCCTTGGGTTACATCTTTGCTCTTCCAATACCATTCATATACCTTTGATTTGACACACCTGAAAATGATACTCGAAAACGTCAACAATAATGTTGGTGAGCTCGTAGGTTTGACCTTAAACCCAAAAGTTGTGCCAATATTTCAAACAGTGGACAATAGTGCTATATGACAGTGAATATATGCAAACAATCCCTGACATAGCATCCCCGCTAGTCAATCACCATATGTCACTTACGCACCTAAAGGGCCTACCAGCTGGAGCACTAAAATTAGGGCAGGACCACACACAAACTAGGGTAGGCGTACCCATCCGCTCCAATAATCACACAAATACTAGGTAGGCGTACCCATCCGATCCAAACAATCATGCAACACATAATATTCACATAGCAGTCATAAGCACATATCTTGTCCCAAAACAAAACCACATTTCGCACAGATCAATTCAAAACATTTCAAAACACATTTGAGTATCATTTTCCCCCAACGAAAAAGACAGTAAAAATAGGGCTACGAGTACTCACCTCAATCAATAATCAAAAGCAACCGCACAATCTCAAATAAGGCAAAGCACAAACAATCTCTACGCAAGCGCACAATGGTACCCGACAACGACCTAATATATACTCACTTTATTAATACTCGTACAAAATTATCTTATTGTACAAGTGTTCGTCTTTACTCACCCAAATTCCTTATTTTCATCCCAAAATCCCATTTCAACTTCATATCATTCCAAACTCGTTATCTCATACCGTTAACTTATTACAAAAACCGTCATCTCATTACCAAAACCTTATCCCAATATCAAAACTTTATCTCATATTATGGTTGTGTGGTAATTACTCAAAAATGACTCAAAACACTTGGGCAAAGTGCGACATCAACTGTTATCTTTACCAAAACGGTTTACCTCTGTGGAAAAAACTAAAGGGTGGTGTGAATAGTTTACTGCTTTTTAAATTAATGTTTATGTTTGTTAATAAAAACTTAGATTCGACTTTATGTGAATTCAACACTTGCATAATATAAACAATATACTTATCTAAACAATTAATAGGATAGTATGACCAAATAAGGTAAGACAAGAGATAAGAGTAAGTACAATCAAACCACAATGCGAGGATTTATAGTGGTTCGGTAACGAAGAACCTCTTCGCCCTACTACACTCCTCGAGAACCAAACTCAAGAGTTTTCTTCACTATGTCAACAAACTCCCTTATGGCGGAGAAAACCTTACACAACTTTCGCTTATCTTGATTTCCGAAATTAAGCTAGATGTCGAGTTCTAATCTTAGCTAGAACCAATCTACTACAACTTCACAACTCACTATACAAACTTGGACTTCACGACTTGATCACACTACATAAATACATACACACCTTAGTTTTCTTCACACCACTACTTCACCAAGCCACTACTATAATCACACCTAACTAACACTACTAGGAAAGATCCCCAAGATCTAACTATACTTATAACAATCACCAAGATCTAACAGCTACACAACTTTACAAGATTTATAAATGATTTACAAGTTATGATATGGATGCAATAAGATTGCAACAACACACAAAGGTGTAATACTTCTTCACTTGATGATGAAAGTATTCTTCTCTTGCACTTGAGGAATTGAGCTTGGATCACTTGGAAACAAAGCTTTATGATTAGATGATCAAACGATTTTAATGAGATGTGTGGGTTGTTTTAGATCAGAAAGAATGAGTGCAAAAGGTGATAAAATAGTGGGGAATATTCCAGTATTTATAGGACAAACTGAAAGAGCGTCAGTCTATGAGCGGTCCCCTTAAATAGGTGGGCGATCCCCTTAAAATTAAGGGGGCCTCCCTTGTATTTAAGGGGCGCGCTCCCCATTTTGTCCTTTTGTATAGGGAGAATTTTCTGGAATTTTCTAGCCGTTTTAGGTCTGAAAATTTAATTTCAAAATGTTTATTTTGAATAAAACATTTCTTTTAATTGTAGAAAATGTTTTGTAAAAGTGTGAGGTTGAATAAAAATTTCCTTTGATCATAAAATGCATTAAGCATTTATTTATTCGGATATCATTGAATGTGATTAATTTTTGAAATAAAATTTACACTAATTACTTGTTTACGTTTAATTTTACATTGAACGTTTTTATATTTTGTGATTATCAAAACGTAAAGATGTGAAAAGTATTAATAATGTTTTTAGGCATTATTTCTATCAACAATCTCCCCCTTTTTGATGATTACAAAATTTAAACTCATTAAATGTAAAATTATTTTTAAACAAGTATTTAGTGAGTTTTATGTCATTTCTCTCCCTTTTTGTAGAATCAAAAAGGCATCGTCGAGAATTGCTAGTAAAATTGACAGAATAAATGCTCCCCCTTGATGTGTGCTCCCCCTCGTTCGAGGGCACCAAGGAATCGAGCTATGGTTTCTTGGCTACAAAAATGAGTTAGAACAATACAAATATTTCTAACATGTAACAAGAAGGAAAAATATGGCATACTAGTAATGCAACCAACAATAATCATCCATTGAAGTAAAATAGTGTGTGAACCACACTCATGCATACATAAGGAAAATAAATAACATGCTAACATACATGAAAATTTTAAACTACAAAGAGTCCTATAACTAGTAAAGCTCCGTAAGAGTTTCTTACAAAAAGGTGGATGAACAATTATTTGAGAAACTAAACATAGAGTATGTTTAGTGGTATATGCTTAATTACACATACCATTTTCCATTAAAAACGGACTTAAATGACTAAAAACGTACCAAAAATACATTGTATTTGTATGTTTTGCATTTGAATTGTGCAGGAACGGATATTCAAAAAGAAAGCCAAAAACGACCAAACTAAGCACGGGATGGAAAAGACAAAGTCAATCCAAAGCCAAAGTCAGTCAAAGTCAAAAGTCAGCCACATGAAGAAAATACAACTTGAGGGACTAAAACTGCCAAACCTCAAGTTGTGTTACAAAAAGACAAGGGCTGAAATCGAAAATTGCGGGTGAAGTATAACTTTAGGGGCCAGTTCTGCCAAACCCCTAAAAGTTGTATCATAAAAGGGGCAAAGTTTACAATGAGGTTATAAGAGTTGAGGGGCCAAAGCTGCCAACCTTCCCAAAATCCATCTTTCCCGCCCACCAAAAACCCAGGTACAACTTAGGGATGTCTTCCCATACCTTCTCCCTGCAAAACACTCAACACCCTAGATAAATCATTTCAACCACTCCACTATTTCCCCCTTGCTTATAATTGCCATGTTGGCAATCCCTCACCATTTCCAAGTAATTTCGATGGCTGTGATTGACTCAAAAGAAGCACAAAAGAAATTGAAGGCTGGGATTTGTTTTAGAATCACCTCACACAACAAGCACACTTGGTTTTTGCTCTCACAAAAGAAGCACAGTTGGAAGACCCAAAGAAGAAGACTTCGGCTATAAATAGAGTCTTTTGTAAACTTTATAGAGTTAGTTTTTAATCTTAGAATATCTTAGCTTAATTTTCAATATATCTTAGCTTATTTCAGTACTTAAAGTCATTTACAGCTTTTACTTTCAGCTTTGTAACACTTTCAAGTTTCAATGCAAATTTGAAGTTTTAAGTCACTTTATAATTCCAAGTGTTAAGTTTCTTAATTGTGTTGTTTTGTGTTCAAAAAAGGCTCTCAATACAGCTTGTTTATAAGCTGTATTGATTAAGTAAACCTAAAAAGTTAATTAGTTAAGAGAAAATCACAAAAAAAATCACTCTCAAAATACACCACAGCTTATTTTATGGATGATAAGCCAGTACTGGATGGGCTTATGGACTCTCACTAGCTTGTTTTATACAAGCTAGAGCTTGTAGACTCTTGGTTTAACCCTGTTTTGAGCAAGGGTGTTGTAAGTTTCTCTTTCTCTTGTTTTTCTTATTTACTGCAGAACTGCTTATAGTGCTTAGTTGTTAGTTTAAAAGTGACTTATGCACATTTCCTAGTTAATACTGTTAGTTATGAGTTAAAACTGTTAGATTGATTCAGCTTATTTAAGTGCTTATTCTTGATTGAAGTCTGCTTATAAATGCCTTATTTTGTTATTTGATAATCTGTTTTTAATAAATTAGGATCAAATCAGCTTAAAATAAAAAGAAAAATGATTTTTGAAAACTTTAAGGGGTATTTTCAACTAGCAGTACTAACCCATAGTTAGTACTGCTAGTTCACTTTTGGAACTTTTTAAAGCTAGCAGTACTAACTTAAAGCTAGCAGTACTAACTCCAAGTTAGTACTGGTAGTCAATACTGTTAGTACTGTTGGTTCATTCTTGTTTATCAGCTTAATGTTTTTGCTTATTTAAGATTTCCTTAGCATTTTAGAGTAGATTAAACCATTTTCCTTTACTGTCTTTAGGAGTAAGCTTATTTAAGCTTATTCGCCTTTTCAAAGCAATTTTAGTAGTTGATCAGATTGTAGCTTTTAGCTTATTTGCCATTTTAGTTTAATCTAGTTGCTTATTCTTATGCCTGAGTGCTTATTAGGGGTAGTTAATTATCTGTTTTAGCTTATTTGCTTATTTCTTGTTTCATTGTGTTTTATTAGAGCTAGCAGTACTAACTTAGAGCTAGCAGTACTAACTTAGAGCTAGCAGTACTAACTTAAAGCTAGCAGTACTAACTCCAAGTTAGTACTGGTAGTAAAATCTGTTAAGTACTGTTGTTAGTACTGCTGAGTTTCCTTGCTTAATTTAGCTTAATTGCTTTTTGAATTTGCTTATTTAGAGTTAGCTTAGCTTGTTTGATTTGTCTTAAGTTTATTTGAGCTTATTTCTGTCTTAGAGTAAAAGTTTTAAGTGTTTGTTCCATTCCTAGCCTTTAAGCCTGCTCTAGCTTATTTTTCTTGCTTCTCTTCTCGTGTATTTGCTTATTAGTGTTAGTGCCCAATCATTCCTTGTCTTATTCAAACATCGATTATCAATTCGTCTTTCGATTTTCCATTCAAGCCTCGTTGGGACATAACGATCCGGGAACACTCTATACTGCTTCCGGATTTTTTGATTTCGCGAGATTTTGCCCCTTGTCGTATGTTTATATTTGTTCACATTTATCTATGTATAAAAAGGGTTAAGTTCGCGCGAGTCACTTCCACATGACACCTTTCTTTTCCCCTTTGCCTTATCTGCATAAGTTTTTTATTTCCTAGCTCCCATTTTCTTTTCAATTTCATCCTATGTAGTAACACTTGCTAGTCCCAGCACACATCCTGTGACTGGTACAGGGCT
>BQNB010075750.1:7601-29460 GCA_026074375.1 Tanacetum coccineum | reverse complement strand
CTCCCAATTCTCATCCGGCCAATTCTCTTATGCTTCACAATACTTTCCCCAAATGACACCCGAACAAATCTACTTTCATCAACAACAAGCGTTTCAACAAAGGCAACTCAACACACAATTTCAAATTTTCCAAACCCAAAATGTCCCCGAAACACAATTTGGTATTGTTTTTTTTTTTTCGTATTGTTTTTTTTATTTTCGTATTGTATTTTTATTTTCTGTAGTTGTAATTTTTATTTTATGAAATGAATTTTAATTTGTGTGAAAAATGGAAAAGAAAATAAAATTGTGAGTGGGTGGGGCCCAAATGAAGAGGAGAGAGAAATGTCATGAGTGAAGGGGTGTTTTGTGTGTTGTGTTAAAATGAGGTGGCGCTGAGGTGGCAGCAATGAGACTCAAATGAAGAGGTAAAACCTCTTCACTACACTCTTTACTCTTAGACATCTTTTCATGATAAAGTTTGAACGTTTAATGAAATGTGAAATATTGGACGTGTTCTTATTATCTTGTTTTTTTAAATAATATGATTAGTTATTGGGTAAAAGTCTAAAAATACCCACGAACTTTCAAAAATGTCCCGACATCACCAACGAACTAAATTTCGTCCTATCTACACCAACGAACTTTCAAATATTGTTATAATATCACCCATATCATAAATTTTGACTGACACCGTGACAGTTACCTTCCACGTTGGATCGGTTTTTTTATATAAAAATTAATTAAATAAAAGTCAATGCCAGTACACCAATAAAAGTCAAGTGGGTCCCATCTTTTTTTCTTTTTTTCTCTACTGACACAATCACACAACCACCACCGTCACAAAACCACCACATCACCATTTTCGTTATCTTCATACCAAATTATAATAGCCATCATCTTCGTTATCTTCATACCAACTCGTCGGCACCTCACCTCCGCCATCTTTCTGCCACCATCATTATTCTTATAAAACAATCTTCTTAATGAATCCGAGACTAAACCCATTAAAAAATTTCCACATTGTTGCTCCATTCCATTCAAGACCTCCAACACGGCAACACCAAATCGACAATACCTCCACATCATCACCATCCTCTCGATCTTCACATTACCACCCTAACCACTTCACGACCAAACAATCACAATGACCTGAACCATAAATCTCTGCACCCAAATCACTTCGTAAAAAATCCGAATCATGACTCGAACCTTAACATATAACCACGACCCAATTCACTTTGAAACAAATCTAAACCACGACTGAAACCATCTCTACCATATAAAATCGAACATAACCCTGAACAATACACATAAAATCAAATAGATCCACAAGCCATCACTATAAAACCGAATGTGATTTAAGATGTTTGTTTTTTCAGTCAATGTATTGGGTGACTTTGATTTGATTAATGTTGAAATGTTTTGCATTTAAATTTATGAGTATTTTATATTGTTAATTTTGTAGTGATTATAGTATTTGGTTTTGACTTTCAAAGATGTAGATGGTGTAGGAGCAGACATATAAGTAAGATAAAAGAGAGAGAATCAAGTGTCGGTTGTTTTGTTCAGATTTGGATGATTAAAATAAATTAATTGATGACGTGGATAAGTAGCCGGTCATATTGGTGATATTGACACATAACTAACAAGTTCGTTGGTCTAGTAAGGACGAAATTTAGTTTGTTGGTCATGTCGGGACATTTTTGAAAGTTTGTGGGTATTTTTCGACTTTTACCCTTAGTTATTTAATTTCTACGACTTTTTTATACATGGGGTTGTATTTTGGTGTTTTATTTATGAAGTCTATGTGATCGCCGCAAACGTATATGTTTTCGTAAGACGTGCACATATGTTTTAATGAATTTGACGAGATAGCGAAACGTGCACATATATGTTCTTGGAAGGCGTGCAGATATGTTCTTCGAAGACGTGCATATATGTTCTCATGAATTTGATGAGAATGTGAAGAGGACACACATGTTTTTAAATTGTGAGCATATTTAATTATGTGTATTTAACGCAACATACTGTACATAATGTGTTTTGCATTTCTTAAGTTTTGTGTATACTATTTTAAATTTTTAGATGTTACATGTATATATTTAAATTTAGGTCATAAATTTAGAAGATCAAAGAATGTACAAAAAGAACATATGTGCAATCATCATTTTAAGCAAGACAAGTTTGACGTCTAAATAATTATATGCAAAACATTATAAATTTATAATATTTAAAAGAACATGTATGCACTTGATTGTTCTAAAAACATGTTTGTTGAAAAAAATAAAGAATAAAAAAATTAAATTTTTTAATTTCGAAAATTAGGCTTAAAAAAGCATTTTTAATTAAAAAAATAAAAAAAAAGATAAAAATGCATTTTACTATTATACCCTTTTGAATTAAATAAAAATATTTAATAATGCTAAATTTTATTGGTTGAAAATGGTTCTGTAAGTTCTGTACAAAAAAATAGTTCTGACAAAGAAACTGGTCCCCTATATTAAATATATATATTATATATATATATATATACATATATATATATACATATATATATATATATATATATATATATATATATATATATATATCTTACATTATATATAAGTGGATATCATAATGATGACTCAACAACAACCATGCCACATCATCATTAAACATTGCCATCTCATCTTGAATTTTTAGCCACGTGAGCATATATGAATTCCACATAAGCAACATTCTTGCCACATATTTATTTTGCAATTGCCACCTATGCATTTAAGAAGCCACCTATGCAACAAGTAATGCAACATATGCATTTAAGAAGCCACCTATGCATAATTAATATGACATGGCACCAAATTAATGAAATCCAGAAAATATTTAAAAATTTGGTCACTTGCAAGATTCGAACATGGGTTATTTGCTACACAAACAAGAGACTCAACCACTGAACCAAGTCAGAAGTTGTGTTAGTCAATTAAAAAACAAAAATGTCATTGTTTAATAACAAACTATTTGATAAATTTCGGTATTTATTATTAGCATTTACCATTCAAACCCGTTTTGACTTGCAAAGAATGGAAATATTAATTATGCCATTAATATGTTTAATTTAAAAACGGGATTTCAGTTTTAGTTTAGAGAAATGATTTAGCCCATTAATACTCATTAAAACTAGCTACAAACAAGTCAAATGAATTGATACCTAATTAAGATAAGTTATATAAACTTTGAATGTAAATCCCTACAAACAAGGGAAACAATTCGTCACATTTAATGAGTTAACTAAAATTTTGGGAACAAAAACGTTTTAAAAAAATCCTTTAAAACTTTCATCACATTTATAGAGTGTGAATTTGAAAATGTCAACAGAACAAAAACGTTTTAAAACAATCCTTTAAAACTTTCCTAATTAAAATCAAACCAATCAGATATCAATCACCATAAAACGTTTTAAAACAATCCTTTAAAACTTTCCTAATTAAAACAATCCTAATTAAATTAAAACAATCCTTTAAAACTTTCCTAATTAAAATAAAAAACGTTTTAATTATATATAAAAGGGAAAATTAAAAACATTTTTCAACACATTAAATCTTAACCATAATTAAAATAAAAAACGTGGTATATAAGAGGGAAAATTAAAAACATTTTTCAACACATTACATCTTAACCATAACATTCCTGCATTATATATAAGTCTTATCTTTTTCATTAAATTCTGATTTTGTTTTTAAATTTGAAATCAAAAACGTGGTAATTATATTTGAAGACGTGAAGGTACGAAGTATCTGGCTAATGGATGCATAATTAGATCCGTGTCAACTGTCGCTTTCACGTCAAAATACTTGAAAAGTACACATGGTAAGTCTTTCTTACTCTATATGCTATTTATACTTCAAAAAAAATATCATCTAAAATTATACCATATTTAATTTTCAAGAGTTATCTCTCCTAAGAGACGTGAACCCATGAACTAGGCCACAAGACCTACCAAGATGGATACAAAAACTATGATGATGGCAGGTACTCACAAAGCTAACCATATGGGTTTATTTTGGAAAGTACATTCTTTTTCTTATTTCGTGTTTCACTTGCATATTTCGAACATTGATAATGGCTAAATTTTGTTTTAGTTCTGTCCACAGGGTGTTTCATCAATCCAATTTTCATAGAGGCATTTGGTCTCACTTTGATTGAGGTATTTTTTGCTACTTTTAGCATTTGAGTTATGAATTTATTATACTAATAGCAGATCTTTATAAAAAATTTAATGAACATGCTGCAGCTTATGGGCTACCGATGGTTGCACAAAGAATAGTGGACCTGTAGATATACACTATGTAATGTTATGAGTATGATTAAAGAGTTGTCATTGCTAAATTTGCAAGTAAAAGATGTGAAGTTTGCTTATGAGGATAATGCTGTGAAGATAGAGGAAACTAAAAAAATCCGAGTTTGGCCTGCAAGAAAGTATAATAGTAGACAGAGTGTACCCAATTTTAATGAAGGTTGATTTCACATCTCAGTCTCTGAAACAGGTTTAAATTGATTGATTTGCTTTTGTGTTTAAATTGTGGTGTAATTATAATTTGGATACATAATCACTTTGTATGATTGTTAGTTTTTTAGTTGTTAGGATTCCAGAGTGGTTCCTTTGGTTGTGCACTAGATGTATGTTATTGAATCTATTTTTCTGAACAAGGAAAACATTAACCAGAATAAAACCCCTTTTCATATGTAAATAGGTCGAAATTTCTACCTATATTCTCATTTTTCGTCTAGATTTCAAATTAGATTTGTTCGTGATGGTTATAACGGTTAAGGATTTTTGACAGGGAAAAGAAGCTGTCATTGTTAAAAGCTTTGAGAGAATCTACCGCAGTAATATGGTGGGATGTACTATGCTTTGTATCTGACGTTCACCATGTGCTTGGCCCCAAATGAGCAATGTAAGTCCCTTATTTATATTAGTTGGAAGCTACTAGCTAGGCTAATATATTAGTATTGATGATATGACATGACCATTAATGTTTTGTTCTTCTCTAGCATACTAATATATCTACTTCACATAGGTTCTAAAACTGCTTCAAGGTGACGTAGAGGTGACAAAATGGGCTCGACTTTCTTCTCAGATTTTGTTTGCAATAAAGAGCTTGGTTTTGGTAGGAATGCTTTATTTGGGGAGTTACGATGGGTGCTAAGTATATCCTTTGTCAAGGTAAATATACTAAGTAACAACAATATATGTTTATAAATTTGAACGTTTATTGCTAAAGTTAAGACCATTTCAAGTGTTTAGCTTATGAGTAATTCTTATATTATCTTTGTTTCTTGCTAAGTATATCCTTTGTCAAGTTGTGTGTATCAGTTGGTCAGAGCAAGCTCGCTGCCAAAGTTACCGAGAAGAATGCTTTATAGATAATGCTTTATAGCGCATCTGACGGGTCTCTTAATCTATGCCTATCAGCGCTTGATTTACTTATGGACACTAATAAGAAAGCTAAATTTAATCAGCAGCCAAATACGTTGCCATCTCAACCTGAGTTTTCGGACGTAACTGAATTTGGTAAAGAAGGCCGGTAGCAGTGACCCGGTATGTTTGTCAGATGATGATTAAGTAGCGATTGTATTATTGTGACTGATAATTGTATGTGTACCATGGCCTTATCTTAACAAACTACTCTTTAGAGAAAAGCTTATACTGGCTAACTACTAATGAAAATCTTAGATTATTTTTATAGACTCTAACAGTTGGATACTTGGATGTGTCAACACAATTACCATGACTTAACCGTTGTTGACCAAGAAGGTTTGTAATAAAATTTGTCTTAGATGTAACAGATTATGAAAGTTCCCTCTTTAAATACTTTAACATAGAAACTAAGTTAACATGGAGCAACATAAGTTGTGGGTAATTGAACTACATTTTATGAGTCACGGAAATAATGTGAAAAGTATCAAGAAAAAATGTTTTAGAAATGCATTTTTTAAATATTCGATTGATTAAAGGATAAGGTATTTAAAAACCAAGTATTACTCTTACAATCTTCCTGAGTAAATTTGTATGCATATTTACCATGTTATTCTTCTCATTTTCATGATTCATACTTAATGGTGCTTTAAAATGTATGCTTAGAGTTTTGATAAACCTTGAACAACTTTGTGTATAAAGAAGCTTTATTTCACATTTGAATAAAAAACATATACTTTGTAATGACGGATAATTTATTAAGTGTTATTTCCTCTTATCGGATTACCGCTCATTTCTTTTTATTCGCTATTCACTCTATAAAATTTTCACGTTGTTCGTAATTCGTTAACCATTACTTAATTTTTCACTTGGATACTCACAAAGCGAGCCCGCCCATCGGGCGGGCTTTGCAACTAGTATATATATATATATATATATATATATATATATATATTAGTAAAAAACACTAAGCAACATCAATCCTTCCAATAGAGGTTAAGTTCGACAGGAAAGTCTGATCCCACGTGAATTTGAAAGGAGGTTTTTGAATTATGCCGGGAATATGGACTAAAAGCTTCAATTTATATCGCGGAGAAAGAAAATTCAATGTAGACCAAAAATTGATTAAAGATATAATGAACAAATCCTAACCTTTTATTTTTTTCATCGTACTAAAGAACTTAGTTTTATTTTTTAAATTAAATATCTCACAAACCGTTAATCACGAAACAAAATGAATCATATCATCGAGGCAAGAGTTAAATTGTCTTTCTATAGAGGGGCACTTCTATATACTTTTGACGAATTTTTTTTTTAAAGTTTTTAGAAAATTGGAAATCTGTCATGAATAATCACATGGTGATTTATAAATCACAAGTTGTTATTTTAAAAATCAATATGATTTATTTAAACTAGAAGGCACCATCTATGACATGATAAAAAAATTGGGGGTTTTTTTGTGGATTGCTGTATGTTTTGTTGCTAAACGATTTACCATTTACAAGATATGTATTTTTTAAGGGCTCGTTTGGTTCTTGGGTCTTGATTCAAAGTATTGGGTTGACATCCAAAGTTTGTTGTTTGGTACCCTTTTAGAAACCAGATATTAATACATAATGGTTAAAATCTCATTCGGATAATTTGGGTGGGTTTTCTGAATTTATGTCAGAGGTTTTGATATAGTGTAAATCTCAGTCACATACTTATTCTTTCCTTCAATATTTTCCTTTCCTTTTTTGCATTTTTTATAGAATATCTATCTTTTAAATATAATTTATAATCAATTTAAATTATATTTTCTCTACTCCTAAAAATACATCATATGAAATTCTAAATCCAAATTCAAATCTAAATTAAAACCGTATACACACAAACGGGCGCCTAAAAAGACGTGGAAATAGGTTTTGTCTGTTTTGATGGAAAAATGAATATTTATGATTACTGATGGGTAAAAGTTAGTACTCCGTATAAAATAGCCACGTACTTTTAAATTTGTGTCGACTTGATACACTTATTTTTTTATTCAATGACTTCCAACAATGTATTAATTAGTTTTGTAACAATGTTATCAAGGTATACGGATATATTTCCATGTCATTTTTTTATATCCACATGTGCTTTAAAAAATGACACACGTGTAATTTCTGATTACGTGGATTGCCTAATCATAACATGAAATGACTAACTTACCCTCTACTCCTTCCTTTTTTGATTTTACTTAAAATTTCTTTAACATTTTAACCAAATTCATCTCCTTTCCAGTTTGCTCAGAAAATCGATAAGCTTTTATTAGGTCCGTCTTTTTTATTTCTTCTCCAATTCTTTACCGTACACAACATCACTCAAATGCAAACAAAAGTGTCGAAACTCTTCTGTAAATTTTTTTGCCAAGCGAAAGTGATAATGATAACTCATTTTCATTTAACAATGTTTCATTTCACAAAATCAATTTCAAAATGTCAAAATCTACAACATCACCATTATACCCCTTTATTCATAAATAAAGTTTTGAAAGGAAACAAAAATCTAAATATCTGCTATACATAAATCCTCAAACTAAATCCATTTTCGTTGAGATCCAAAGAAACCCCACCTCACATAAAATAATGAATCAAAAAATAAAATATTAAAATGTTGACAAGATTCATCCAGAAAAGGATAATAAAAAGTCTTCTTTCAACAAATGGTTGACAAAAATAAACCTGTGTATAATTATCCAACGAGCGTAGAAAGTCTTCATCAAGATTTGGTTGACAATTTTTTAGATGGAGAAAACTGATAAAGTGAGTACCAGTTGAGAAGAAGCTAAGTGAAAACTGATTGAAGGTTTTTTTTGTTGAGAAACAATTAATAAGAAAAAAGTAAAGTAAAATGAGAGTAAAGGTTAGGGGCGAGCAAATCCCGCACCGCAAACCGTAAAATCGCAAAAATCGCATCAAATCGCATCACAAATCTGCAAAACCGCAAAACTGATATTTATTTTTTAGAACCGAAAACGACACATTGATTATTTAATGTGTGTTATAAGGCTCATACCACATATTATCATTAATGTTCTTATAAGTTATAAGAGATGTGTGTGTTTACATTAATTATATGTGTTGTTATAACCGAAAAAACCGACATTGTAAACCAAAAATCGCAAAAACCCACATTAATTATATGTCATACGTGATGGTGCGGTGCGGTTAAAACCCGCAAAAACCGCAAAATCAAAACCGCAAACCGTGGTGTGGTTCAGTTTAAATTTTGTAGAAACCGCAAGTGCGGTTGCGGTTTGGTTTTAGTCAAAAACCGCACCAAACCGCACTACGCTCACCCCTAGCAAAGGTTGGTGAAAGAAGTTTGTGTAGTTGACTTTTATATAATGGAAACATAACTGGAAAGTTAGTAATACTTACTAGGATTAATATTTATTAAAAAACACAGATGGAAAATAAAAGTGCTACAGTCCCGGTAGCCGGTTACCGTATATGTGAAGTCGGAACAGAATTTGAAAGTACATTGTTGAAGTCATTAATTAGTGTATCAAGTCGACATAAAATGAAAACTACATAGCTATTTTATAGCTTTTGTTGGATTATGGTAGTCGGCTAGCATTTGTACATTACGAATATGTGAGCCTATTGGGGGCACACACGTTAATACACGGAGAATGCGTTTAATACTTCACAAATATAAACCGGGGGACTAAATTGGACAAAACCCGAACTCCAAGGGGGACACCAAAGTGGTCGGGCCTTATGGGAGGTTCTAGATGGGTTTTGTGTTCAATTAGCATTTAAGGAGGCCCATGAAGGTTTTCTAGAATTAGGGTTTGGGTGCCTATATAAACACCCATAACCTACCTCATAATTTGCTCATCCTAAATCCTTTCCTCCTCCCTCCCTCACCGAAATCGCCTGGCCCCTCTCTAGGGTTGTTAAGGGTTTCGGTTCTACACCTCAACTGAATTCGGTTGAACCCCAATTTGGATTTTCGGGTTCTTTAATTCGGTTTAAGGATTTTCGGTTAATTAGGGTTTATTATAAACCTTAATCCGGTTTAATTGGTTCAAGATCACAAAGGTTTGTTTGATTATGGTTTTGATCCAAGAACGTACAAGTGTTGTTTGTTTGTGAAGTAAAGGCTAGACACCTTAACGTGTTCGGTTGACGTGATTGTGTGAGCAACCGTAGAGGCGATTATTTTAGTCGCTTTATTCGTTTTCTTGATCAATTGGCTAAGAGGTACGCTTTCTATTTACTTCTTGTATACGTGTTAATCATATGCTATTACTAGATCCAATCCGTTGTGTACTCGTAGTTACTTGGTTACCTAGATATTAAATCCCAACACTTACGACTAAATAACTTGGTTACGTAGTACGACATTATATTTGTTATTATCAAAACATGAAGATCATTAAATATAAATATCGATTTTAATCGAATATTTGTATTAACACACATGTTGATTTTCAATGCATACTCACTCCATCATTTAAGTTGTAAGACACCTATTGACCCACACTAGGCAAAAAAAAAACATATGAGAAAAAAGAGAAAAAAGAAGAAAAACTTGAACTAGTGATTTTGGCATGAGCCCCGATGTCACATGGTGGCATAAGACTGCCCGCAATAGGAGGGGTCGACCGACTCGGTCGTGCTCCAGCGACGCATCCCCTCTATTGCGCCATGTTGGTCGCGACAAGTCCTTATGGTGCAAAAGTGAGATGTTGGTTACATACTCGACGACTTGTTGTTTGTGTTTGTGTGTGTGATTATTATTTAATATGTATTTTTTTGGGGTATGTTTTTTTGTCGGTCTCTTTATTATAGTCGCATGTCGATCGCAAGAGAAAGAAAACTGACGTGACAGAAAAATGTTGATGATTGAACTCCTTATTGTAAGTAGCCTAAAGTCGCTTGATCTATGCAACTTTTTATAATATAAAGGATTTAAAACCTTCTAAATAAAAAAGTCTTAAAAACTTTAAGAAAAAAAATTGGAATTAGTTACATTGTTGTTCTTCGCCTGTTTCTAAGGGTTTTGGAGTAGCGATATTGCGATATTTAGCGAAAATATAGAGTTAAAGGTTTAGTTAGTGAGGTGATTGTTGTTTGAGTAAACTGCAAAATACATCCTTGTGGTTTCATGTTTCTCACGAAATACATTCCTGATCGAAACTATTAGCAGTTTACACCACTCGTTAGGCAAACGTTTGCCGAAATACATCCCTCGTTACTAACTTCGTTAGGCAAACGTTTGCCGAAATACATGATGTATTTCGGCAAACGTTTGCCTAACGAGTGGTGTAAACTGCTAATAGTTTCGATCAGGATGTATTTCGTGAGAAACATGAAACCACAAGGATGTATTTTGCAGTTTTCTCTTGTTGTTTTACGGATAATTAAGGTTTTGCGCGAATGTAGATTTGTGATCGAGGTGGCTGTTGTTTGTGTTTAGATAACACCGTGTTGAATTGTGCTTTCATTTTGCTAACAACTATAGGCTCATTCATATTGTTATGTGGTTACCAAAACTTGAACTGAACGGGTAGTTTGTAAGAGCCCATGTCTATAGGGTTATATGTCTTAGCTTATTTGACAAGCTTATGAGCTTATTAAAATTTTCAAAAGCTCGTAATGTCATTTTTTATGGGTTTTTTAGTTTCTGACAGTCGTATGTGATATTCATATTATCAAAAACCTGAGGATGGCTCCATCAGCCATAAAGTCCAAAGGTTGGCGAAGTACCGTTTCCTAAAGGTAACTATATTAATATTTTCTGTTGTCGCTTTTGTCATTTCTGTTTTACTTGCATTGTATGCAGGGCCAAATTATAAATTATAATGCAATGACCTCGAGAGTTCTTTTTCTGTATCAAATTTCAGCTTTCCTGTTCAAATAATATATTTTTCATGATCAATTGCTTAATTTTAGAAATATGTACTTAAAGTGATGGTTTGTTGATGCAGAAACAATCGGATCTTTTGCTGAATGCTGATGATCTGGACGCCAGGTGGATTTACTTAAGAGAAAATTGTGTTATTGATGATGCCAGTATGCCACTGGTGCGGAGAAGGTATGGACCTCCTTTCAATGTTGCATTTATTTACTTTTTATCTGGTCATACTCATACTGTTGTGTCCGCCTTTTATTTACTTTCTACTGTACTTTGTCACTATTTTTTGCTAACTTGATAAAAACATACTTCCAATATGCTATTTTTATGATGATTTCTGACCCGTTACGCACACCCAAGAATTAAATTTACAGGATTGATTTCTGTTGTATTGATGGTATTGGTATACTAGCTTTAAGGCTCTTTGTTTCAGTATCCAAGTATCCAATGATTATGCTGATCTCTCTTTCTCTTACCTTCCTTAGATGAACTATGAAGACTTTTTCCATATTGCCTCTGTCTATACAAAACAGATAGGCCCGAAATGCCGTCTGTTTTTTAGCCCTTCAAATTTTATGAAGTTTGAGAAAGATGAATCAGGAAGAATTGCCATTCTACCCTTCTATATTTACGTAATGCGAACGGTGAGTGTTCCTCTATACTTTATGCTATAAACATATGGACATGCACACATAAATCTGCAATTATAGTGATTCTGAAAGTTTATGTTCAGGTTTCTCTTACTCAAATCTAGAATTGATATGAGTGAGCTTGATGAGGATTCTGATGGTTTTCTTCAACATCATGTATGTGTATCGTTAGCTTAAGTGTCGATTTGTATATAGTAGCTTGTAATTTATATTCTTGATTAAATGGAACATAAATCGAGTATTTATTATTTTTACTTTTTCTTGCTACAGGAAATGGAAGCTTATATTCGAGGTCTTATTCCTAATTTGGCTCAATTACGTGGCATGCCTACACAGTTTGTTCAAATGTATTGCCTCATCGCTTCCAAAAAATTCTTCTTTTGTGATCCCAATAGAAGAGGTTTGTTTTTCATAGCCGATTCTATTTTCATGGTTACAGTTTGCGGATAAAGTTTTCTTTTTTGTTTATGCCAGTTAATTTTGCTTCATATTTGCTAGTTCTCGTTAGTTTGTGATATTCCACAATCATTATCCCCACAATCATGAATTCATATCTATCTTATCAGTCTCTTATAGATCTTCCATATGATCTTTGTTTTATGGCTCTTGAAGTTAAAATTCTTAATAATAAATTACTAATTTTACAGGGAAGGCGTGTATAAAGACGGTGTTGCTTAGTAACTGTCTTCAAGAACTCATGGAACTACATTAGGTACTATGTCAGCTATGCATATCTGTAATCTGTTAGCATTAGCCATATACATCACATATGACCCTTTTAGAGTTGAAAAATACAATCCCTTTAAAAATGTAATAATAAGATGCAAAGGCATTGGTCCTTGAGTTTTCCTTTATCTCAATTTTCGAAGGTTGTCTTTTTAACTAAAATAGAAATGTTTATTACAGTAGTTAATTTTAATATGTTACACTGTTACTTAGTGCTTACATTTGTACATTATTATTATAATAGGAAAGCGAAGAAGTATTAATTGTGATTGATTAGCTGTGAATTGATTAGCCATGATTGATTAGTCATGATTGATTATCGTGATTGATTGTATCACATTTATTATGATTGGGATCATATCCCATAATGGTAGGAAGTGTCCGTAGTTAATCACTGTCCCATCTGTATATATAGTGTCGTGTTTGTATTATCTCAGTATGAGAAAAAACATTCTAATATGGTATCAGATGCCATTGTAGATCCTCAAAACAGTAACTCTTTATCACAAAATAGCTGTCCTCTCGTCATCGGCAACTTGCCGATGATTCGGAGGGATCACAATTGTACCTTTTCCTATTCTCTTATTAGTTTTCATATTCAATAAATCAAGTGTCTCGTATGCTTAGGCTCTCTCGAGAAAAATGAGGACCGCCATGTTGAAATTAATCTGATCAACCCTCTCCCAACCATCACCATCGTCAACTCTTACCAAACCATCTAGTTGAAATTGCAAGCCATCAATCAACAAAACTTATCTTTTATTATTTGTTTTATAATCAGAGATCGTTGATATTTTTCAAAAATAGTTGGTCAAAAATTTGCGCTCATACCTAAAGGCAATGCAAGCCACGCAAAGGAGGATGCCACAAGCAACAAAACAACTATGCCGGCGAATGCAATTATTCTTCCGTCTCAACAAACAACAAAGAAGATGCTAAAAGAAGTAGCGCTTTTCAGCTTATGTAGCAGAGATAATTTGTAGTTTTCGAAGTTAGTTGATAAATTGTCGCTCCTACCTAAAGGTAAAAAGCCATGACGTAAAAATAAACGTCACACAAAGAAGGAAGCCGCAAGCAACAAACAACTATGCCACTAAACACAATTATGTTTCTGCTCAAACAAACAACGAAGAAGATATCATAGGGGTTCAGATATCGCTTATCTTCTCTTATATGTGGATGACATTGTTCTCACAGCTTTGTCTACAGCTCTTTTACAGCGTATTATTACATTACTTTATAGTGAGTTTGCCATGACTGACCTTGGCTCTTTCAATTATTTCCTTAGTATATCTGCTCAGCGATCGAAGTTCGGATTATTTTTGTCTCGGTCTAAATTGCAGAGGAAATTCTAGAGCGGGCCCACATACAGCATTGTAACCCTTGCAAGACTCCTATGGACACTGGGTCCAAGCTTGGTTCTGATGGTGACCCTACTTTATATCACAGCCTTGCAGGTGCTCTTCAGTATTTGACATTCACTCGTCCGGATATATCTTATGCTGTGCAACAGATCTGTCTTTACATGCATGACCCTCGTGATTCACATTTTACTGCTTTGAAGTGCATATTACGCTATGTTCGTGGGACTCTTGACCATGAACTTCAGCTTCATGTTTCATCCACTAGTCAACTTACTGCCTTTACAGATGCTGATTGGGCTGGTTGCCCTGTTACCCGTAGATCTACTT
The DNA here is from genome assembly GCA_026074375.1 of Tanacetum coccineum. NCBI lineage: Eukaryota > Viridiplantae > Streptophyta > Magnoliopsida > Asterales > Asteraceae > Tanacetum > Tanacetum coccineum. The sequence continues at coordinate 15,067 of BQNB010075750.1, read as the reverse complement.
CCGGGTATTGTGTGTTCCTTGGTGATAACCGTTTGTCTTGGTCTGCCAAGCGGCAGGTCACATTGTCTCGATCTGGTGCTGAAGCGGAATATCGTGGTGTTGCAAATGTTGTCGCTGAGACCGTTTGGATTCGGAATTTGTTGCTTGAGTTGCATGCTCCGCTTACTACTGCTACTCTTGTCTATTGTGATAATGTCAGTGATGTGTATTTGTCTACTAATCTTGTTCAGCATCAGCATACTAAACACATCGAGATTAATATTCATTTTGTCCGAGAATATGTTGCTTCCGGTCAGGTTCGTGTGCTTCACGTCCCTTCCCGATTTCAGTATGCAGATATTTTACTAAGGGTCTCCCCGCAGCTTTATTTTTTGAGTTTTTCTCCAGCCTGAATGTTCGAAGACCTCTCGCTCAAACTGCGGGAGAGTATTAATTGTGATTGATTAGCCGTGAATTGATTAGCCATGATTGATTAGTCATGATTGATTATCGTGATTGATTGTATCACATTTATTATGATTGGGATCATTTCCATAATGGTAGGAAGTGTCCATAGTTAATCACTGTCCTATCTGTATATATAGTGTCGTGTTTGTATTATCTCAGTATGGGAAAATAAACATTCTAATAAGAAGAAGTTACGGACACTGAACAAGCTAAAAACTGGTTTTCCTTGTTATCTGCACAACGTATATGTGGTGCGCATTAATAAATTGTAACTTCAGTGCCTGCCTTGTATACCTTTTTTTCATACAATGACTGTATTCTGGGACTTATTGCATTAGCAGTATATATAAACTAAGCTACTCATAATTGTGTACAGATGTGTTCCTTGCACTTGATAAAGCTATGAATGGTACTCTGAGAGAGCAGGAACTTCGAGAATATGCAGATGGGACACTCACATATATATTTAATTTGAAGGGTTGGGTGAAAAGTCAAAACGTGATTCTGTTTTGTAAGGTACAACTCGACTTGAAACACTTCTTTTTATATCAATAAATTTTGTTTTTCCTGTGATTGCAATGAAGTATAATGTAACAATGATCTTGTGATTTCCTTGAATAAAGTGACGTGGAAGGTTGTCAACAATAGACAGTACACTCTAGAAGATTGTCGACCCATTTGACCAGTTTGAAATTTACGCTTATTTTTTTATTTTACCTGCTAAAGATAAAAACAAAAACGACCATATACAAGTAGATGGGTCAGAATTTTGACCTTGGGTTTCAAGTTACGAGACTTTTCAGATGTGGGAAGTTTCTAATTGTGTCGTTAATGCTTATATCCAATTCAGAGGATGTCCGAGATAAAATCTGGGATATGGTGAAGCGAGCTGATCCTCTAAGGATCACACTTTCAGATTTGCTATCATGCAAACAGGGTAGAACCGTTGCAAGTATGCTTATAGATGTATGTGGTTTCTGGGTCCATGACAACAGAGAAAACCTTCTACAAGAAGAGGAAGAACCGGAAGAAGAATAAGCCATGTGGCATATATGCTTTTGTAACATTAACAAAACATGTTAACCTCTCGGAACTGCTTTTTAAGAATACCATGTGTATTTTATGTAAAGGTAGACGATAACTTGTAGTGTTAAGCGATTTCACCTACTTTTGTAAATTGCTGTCATTTGTCTATGTTGAACAAAACCGCAACAAACCCGAAAATGTCGAACACGGAACCTAGAACCGTAACGTTGATTAATCACAAGTTGCAACACCAACTAACCTTGTTGGACAACAAACGAGGAAGAACAAGAAGACCACAAAGATATCAACTAGAGTATAAACAATAAGCACACGATATACTCTCTAAACTAAGTTTTTTTAGAAAGGCATCAACTTTATTATGGAACAAACAAAAAGAGACAAAAAACAAGACAATACACAAGCCTCAGAAACACTACTAAGAGAGCAAAACACAAAGACACTAACAGAGGCAAAAAAAAATTTAAAAGCCTACACAAAAAATTAAACTATGAAGCTACTGACAAAAACTTCCAACAAGATGCATGGAAGTGATTTTATATTATGAGTGAATGAAGTTGATGCAGTGAAAATAAAGGAACACACGAATTGACGTAGTAAAAAAATAAAATGCCAACCTAAATTAGATCTGTTGATTCCAATGAATACCAACTATCGTTGATTCAAACGAATACCGATAATCAGGCAAACTCCAACAATCGTTGATTCAAACGAATACCGATTATTGAGAGAATCTTAGCAAAACCGCAAAGAATTGATTAAAGCAAATCTTTATTATCAATGTCAAAACATTAACTCATATCTCCTACACCAAATCCTTGCACCTCCTTTTATAGGAGAATGTGTGCTTACATGTTTGCCTTCTAGGGCGATGTGGGATATAAAACAAGTATAAACATAAACTACGAGACCCGACATAGAAGATAAATGTAAATGTAAACTACAAAACACGACATTACCGCATCATTCTCCTTCACTTAAAAAAACTCGTCCTCGAGTTTGCCTCACTCGTTCCTTGTACTCGTAGCATCCAAATTTGTATCTCTTTCATTAAATTCCCTTTCTTTATAATGACACAACCTCAAACCTTGATCGTCTTAAAACCAAACTCATCGACCATGGGTGCAACTTTCAAATACCTTTCTTGATATTCTTTACCAATCAGAAATTTGAACAAACTTTTACTAACCTTGATAAGAATACTTTTTCCAAATGACATCAAATCGTGTGACGTTGTATTGATGTCTTCCTCAAAATCAACATTTAAAGTAGTTTGGATCATTAAAGAACAAAGATCATTAGCCACAACTACGACGTCTTCGATGTTTTCTTCTTCCCCCATCAAGTCCTCTTTTCCCGATAAATCTTTCTTCTTTCTCAATGACATCTTCAATATCGGTATCATAAACTGGCATCGATTATTCTTCTACACCCAACACAACACCCGAAATGACACATTATTTTCATCCTCTTGAAAATTTAGATATTTGTCAACAAATCCTTTCCCAACAAATTCAATCACAATCTCTTCTTCATATTGATCATCATCAAATATTGGGGCTTCTTCATAATTTTCATCAGCCACACCATCACCTTCCCATTCCTCAAGTTCAGCAAACAAAGATGAACTGTCACCCTCAAAGAACGGATTTTCTGACTCTTCGCCTTTGTTTCTTCGACCGTTACGATCCTCGCGTCTTCTTGGATGCATCATATCATTCATTTGATTAGCAAGTTGATCAATAAACTGATCTAATCGCTCCTTCATTCTTGCCATAATATGCTCATAGACATCATTAATATTCCTGTTTCTCCTTGGAGGCATCTTAATCGGAACTCTGACTCTTGATACCAACTGATGTAGTGTAAAATAAAATAACACACGAATTGACGTAGTGAAAAAAGAAGATACCAACCTGATGTAGACTAATAACGCGATAACACAAATTAGATCTGTTGATTCCAATGAATACCAAAAACAATCTTCCAACTATTATTGATTCAAATAAATACCGATAATCAGGCAAAATCCAACAATAGTTGATTCAAACGAAAAGCGATTATTGAGAGAAACTTAACAAACCGCCAAGAATCGATTAAAGCAAAGCTTTATTATCAATGTCAAAACATTAACTCATGTCTCCTACACCAAATCCTTGCACCTCCTTTTATAGGAGAAGGATTGCTTACATGTTTGCCTTCTAGGGCGATGTGGGATATAAAACAAGTATAAACATAAACTACGAGACACGACATATAAGATAAATATAAATTTAAACTACAAAACACGACATTACCGCATCAGAAGTGTTGTCCAAAGAACAAGACCAGTTGAGGCCGGTATTGATTACTTGGTTAGGGTTGATGTAGCTAGGTTTAGACTGTTAGTGATCGGTTGATGTAGCTAGGGGTTGATGTATCTAGGATGATCTTCAATAAATCTAGCGCTAGTTCTTTATTGTAATACAAATGTACGTCACCACAACAGTACATATGATAGAACTCTAGTTTGCTTTCTAGGTTTTATAATCAAACACTATAATTAGATGTTATATATTTTACTGCGTAAACACATGATGTAAATATGTCAAATTTAACTAAAGAGTTCTCTTAGTTTGTGACCCAAGAAACCTGATTCTACAAGTTGGGTACTCGTTCATGTAGCCATTGCCATGCAAGCATTAAACAGCCTGCTGGAAAAGCGATTGAAATCATGTTTACGTATCATGAAAGGCTCACTGTGGTATCTATGTTGGGTTTTATAACTATTAACCATTAAAGATCACGAGTACGCAACGGAAAAGATAGATCACGTATAAAATATATAATTAACAAAAGGATCAAGAAGTGTGTACCTTTTAGCAATAAACGACACCATTCTTGAATATACGCAAAGTAGATAACCTTTATGGTGTACATACACTACACGTCACCGAGATACGCTATGATGCTAGTCTTTGCTTCAAGAGTAAAACAACCGGAACATTATGTTCTTGTTTCTTGTATTTACACTACAAGAAAAAGTAGAACAGGTGACGAAGTATTTGTCGCCCGGGAAACATCACTAAATGACAACAGTCCGTCCAACGTGGCCCTAATTCTGATAGACTTTTTAGTCAAAGTTTGAAGATTGTTTCCCGGGCGACATGTCGCCCGGGATAACTTGGTTAAAATCTGACAAAAAAATCAACAAAAATCTTGGCGGCAATTTTTTCCGCTCACTTTTCCCGGGCGACATGTCGCCCGGGAAAGGTTTTATTAAAAAAATTAATTCACGCGAATGTTTAAGCGTTTGTGATTAGTGTTAATTAATTTGTGTTAACTTATCCCGGACGACGCGTGATGTGATTAGTGATGTCGCCCGGGAAAACTGTTGACTTTGTTTGACTGGGGTTAGTGTTTATTTTGGTTATGCGTGATGACGCGTCTAGACGAATCCCCGGTGACATGTCGCCCGGGAAAGGTTTTATTAAAAAAGTTAAATTAGCTTTTAAATCATTATTATTTATAAAAAATCATTTTGGTTTCTTGTGTGGTTTTAAAATATGCATTTAACATTTTTGACTTGTTTTGACGTGGTTTTAAACTATTTATATTTTGATATGGTTTAAGCTTATATAAAAGCACTACGTTTTCTAGGTTCGTTTCGGTCCGATATGCCGTATACTCTAACAAAAAATATAGTGTGTATTTTGTATGCCGATATGCTGTATTTTTAGGTTCATTTCTAGGTTCTATGATAAATAATAATTATATATTTGATAAATAATAAATATATAAAAAAAACACTCCGTTTTCTCGGTTCGGTTCGGTCCGATATGCACTACCCTTCTATAGTTGAACATGATATACCGTATACTATTACAAGATTCACATACGATTCATTTAGTTCAATATAATACAGTAACACCAGATGACTTACAACAGACACTTAAACATATTAGAACGATAATCATAACGAGACTTACAAACCAACGCTTAAAGCATACGAATTACATTCCAAATTACGAACACTCCAAATCAAGTTTTCCCATGTTATTGGTAAACTTCGTGAAATAGTGCGGCTGAATTAACTGTGTGTTGTTCCGGATTGCATATTTAACATATCCAAACCGTTGCCTCATACCTTTCTTATCAGCAAGTGCTTGTAGTTTGAGCACTCGCATTTCTTGAACTTCCCGGAGAAGAAATTGGAGTTGATGAAGATCTTGGAGAATAAATTGGAGTCGATGAAGATCCTGAAGAATAAATTGGAGTCGTTGAAGCTCTAGGAGAACCAACCAGTAGACGGTACTCGTTCCTCTTCATAAAAAAAAATTCACATCCGAAAGGTTTTCGCGAGGCGTTAAAAGAGTAAAGAAATAGTTTTAACAACTAACCACATTATTTATATATTACACAAAAAAGCATGTGATTGTTCACCTTTGATCATGGACATGCATAGTATAGTTTACCACAGGTTTTAGGTTTATACGATTCTCGCAAAACTACATCTTCGTCTCCACAAAGACACGCAAAAGCTTCATATGGCACCATCTTCACCATAATAACAGTGTGATATGTTTGTGGTTGTGATGGTAAGAATGTGTGTGATCTGTTGGTGATTGTGAGGATAATTTGCTTTTATAGTAAAAAAACAGTTTTTTCGAGGGAGTATTCGGCGGGAGTATTTGGAGGGATTTTTTGGCAAGAGTATTTGGCGGGAGTTTTTGACGGGAGTATAGGGCTATAAGATAACATATCGACTCCTTCGTTGAACATCTATTGTACAACGATAACATATCGACTCATCCGTTGAACATCTAATGTACAACGATAACATATTGACTCATCTGTTGAACGTCTAATGTACAACGATAACATTACGACTCATCCTTTGAACGTCTAATGTACATCGATAACATATCTACTTATCCGTTGAATGTCTAATGTAAAACGATAACATATTGACTCATCCGTTGAACGTCTAATGTACAACGATAACATATCGACTCATCCGTTGAACGTCTAATGTACAACGATAACATATCGACTCATCCGTTGAACGTCTAATGTACAACGATAACATATCGACTCATCCGTTGAACGTCTAATGTACAGCGATATCATATCGACTCATCCATTGAACGTCTAATGTACAAGGATAACATATCGACTCATCCGTTAAACATCTAATGTACAACGATAACACATCGACTCATCCGTTGAACCTCTAAAGTACAACGATAACACATCGACTCATCTGTTGAACGTCTAATGTACAACGATAACACATCGACTTATCCGTTGAATATCTAAAGTACAACGATAACATATCGACTCATCCGTTGAACGTCTAATGTACAACGATAACATATCGACTCATCCGTTGAATGTCTAAAGTACAACGATAACACATCGACTCATCCGTTGAACGTCTAATGTACAACGATACCATATCGACTCATCCGTTGAACGTCTAATGTACAACGATAACATATTGACTCATCCGTTGAACGTCTAATGTACAACGACAACTCATTGACTCATTCGTTGAATGTCTAAAGTACAACGATAACACATCGACTCATCCGGTGAACGTCTAAAGCATAGAATCATCGTGAAGAGGAAGATCAAGAACAAGATAATTCACCGGAGATTGAGACACTTCCTTTGTTTCCTACTTATGGGTGATTTCTAAGTAGTTTTGCTACCTTTGATATGACTATCATCGTTATAATGAAATAACACATCGAGTCATCCGTTGAACGTCTAATGTACACCAATAACATATCGAGTCATCCGTTGAACGTCTAATGTACAACGATAACATATCGAGTCATCCGTTGAACGTCTAATGTACAATGACAACACATCGACTCATCCGTTGAACGTCTAATGTACAACGATAACACATCGACTCATCCATTGAACGTCTAATGTACAACGACAACACATCGAGTCATCCGTTGAACGTCTAATGTACAACGATAACA
>BQNB010075749.1:2605-27506 GCA_026074375.1 Tanacetum coccineum | reverse complement strand
AATTGGAAAATATTTGTCATAAAAAGACCGTTGCCCAGTTTCAAAAAGATTTTTCAAAACTCGAAGCACATTGTATTAATCTTGAATTACAACTGCAAAACAATGATTTAAAATCAGGGCAACATAGTCAACTTTTGAATAAGAAAAGTAATGAAGCCAAGATTAAACATGAAATAGATGTAATTGAAACAATAAACATCAAATTGGAACATAAACTGGCTACATTACTTAAGGAAAATGAGACTTTGAAAAGGTATTACAAAGAACTGTCTGATTCTATCAAGACAACGAGAGCTAAGACTATCGAACACACAACTTCTTTGATTGCTAAAAATGATGAATTCAAAGCTCAACTTCAGGAAAAGGGGTTTGCAATTGCAGCATTAAAAAATGAGTTAAGAAAATTAAAAGGAAATAGTATGAATACTAAGTTTGCAAAATCATCAATCTTGGGGAAACTAGTGTTACAACCACATAGAAACCAATCAGTTGTTAGACAACCAATTGCGTTTAAGTCTAAACGACCTAGAATTTCAAAGCCATAGTTTGCCTCCTAAGTTGATGTGAATAACAATTTGTCAAAACCAGTCACTACACATTGTTTGCCTAAGGGGAAAGAACCTACTTGTGTAAAACCTCATCACATAATTGCACCTGGCTCATCTAGGTATAGTTCAAATGACATGGTTCATAATCACTACCTAGAGGAAGCTAAGAAACAGACATAAGAAATAAGCAGGAATTCCAAAACTAGTGTGATGCCTTCTGCTAGATCACAAAGCACATCTAATGATTGCAACCCAAAACCTAGGAGCAATACTCAAACATCTAGGAATTGGCATGCATCTAAGAGTAGTTGCGTAACGACAAAGACTGTGCCCATAGCAGACCACTCTATGAATTCTAACAATTTTTTTGACTCCAAACATTTTGTTTGCTCGACATGTTAGAAATGTGTCTTTAATGCAAATGATTCTTGTGTAACAAAATTCCTAAAAGAGGTCAACTCGCGTGCTAAGGTTTCATCGAATAAGACAACGAACAAAAACAAATCCGTAGAGCAGACAAGTGTTGCAAATAAACCAGAAAGACAGATCCCAACAGGAAATAGGTTTTCAATCAAAAAGACTTACGTTGTGTATGAGAAAACAAAGACTCCTACATCTTGTCTTAGGTGGAAACCAACGGGTAGAATCTCAAGACTGTTGGTCTTAGATGGGTTCCAACTGGAAAGATATTCACCTCTAGCACAACCACGGTTGACAGTGAACCCCTACATGGTTCCAATACATATATCACTAATCTTCATGAATGTATAAAAACTCTTGATTCAACTGCAGGTACATCCATCAATGTTCAGGAGGAACGAACTCTTGATTTACATGCAGGTACTCCTTTCAATCTGAATAAGGAATGAATCAAGGTGTGGATAAAAGAAAATGTGATATATGGGAGACCAAGGTTACATGGGACAACTTTATTACAAGAGATATCTGCTAGACCGAAGTCCCATGGGATTCGATTTTTACTTACTTCTTGATTTTTATTTTATTTTATTTTCTTTTAATTTTTGTATATAAAATATAAAACCTATAAAAACAAATACAAAAATATAAAATTTCAAAAAGAAAATACAAAATCAAAAAATCAAAAAATTTAAAAAAGAATCTTTTCGATATGTCTCTTGGAATCGATAACATTTACGTACCTTGAAATGTTGATTAACATCGACACGCGTGTGTAAATGAAGTTCGAGCAAGAGTTTCAAATGCTTTCAAAACATGTCATTTCTAATTTTTTTTATGACTTGTAATCACTCTCAGATTGAAAATCAGGCCTGAAAGACAAAGGAAAGTGTACGTTTTAGTGGAGTTATCCTTAGGGTTACAAGAGAAGTCTTCTAACATTTGGTTTTTCAAAAAGTTAAACACAATTTTTCAAGAATTTCTCACTGACGATTCATAATCTTTCAAAATTGTGTGTTCAACACTCCATCCCTCATAAAGTTTTACAAGACAATTCTTCTACATTTGGTATCATTTTCAAAATGAGTCAATGTTTGAGGGGGAGTTTGTCAAAAAACCAAGTTTTAAGGATTTTGGATACATCATAACACGACAATTTTATGTATTCAAAACATTATCAAAAATCTCTTAATAAAAATTCACACGACAAATTCATTAAGTCTATCAAATTGTGTTTCAACACTCCATCCTTTTCAAGGGGAGTTTTTTCGAAAAACAAAAGTTTAATGAGTTAGGATACATCTCTCACGACCATTTCTAATTATTCAAACCATTCCCAGAAAAGTCTCTTAATAACAACAAGATAATAATGACACAATTTCAATAGAATGAAAGTTTATAAGATGACTAAGTGTTCAACCTCAATTTTATATCGATTTTACAACTTGGTATCATTTTTATTGGTGTCAAACATATGTAAAATTGAGGGGGAGCAAGATGACACAGTTCCAAATAATTCATGCTAAGCTTCAACATTTTCCCCATGGCCTTTTCAAGACAAATTTTAATCACCACATATTTCAAAATCTAAGTACTTAGAATGTAAAATAAGGGGAGAAATGTAAGTAAAATGAGATCTAAAAAGACCAAAGAGCTAATCGGAAATGGTTTCATGGTTTGATCTCATACCTACAACATCTTAATCACGTTGATTCTAAGATCATAAGGTGGTAAGGTTAGGTATTGTGTCCTATGATCCGAAAAACAGAACCGGATGGATCTACCCAAGGACACTCCTAGTTTAGAAATAGCATCCTAGGTATGATTGGAGATGAATGTGTATAAGGGAAGAATGCCGACTAAGATTGAGCTAACACTGGAACAATCACAACAAGGTGTTAGTAATGACGTCTTGGTAAGCATTGAAGGGGGTATAAGATTAAAAGAAATGTATGAAAAAGGGTGGAAAAGAATGAAGCCCTCCACACAACCTAGGCAAAAACCGGTCGATACTTATCCTGTCAGAATTACAATGTTTTGATTGTGGACATTGAAGACCGACGAACATGACCCCCAAGGGGGGGGGGGGTCAGTGAGCAATGCATACCTTCCCTAGCATTGCGGTTTCTCTCAAAAGAAACTTGTCTCATTTGTCACGGAGATACACACGACTTCTATTGACTTTCTCACTCTGAGTTAGTTGATATTGAATAGGTGGCAGTCTGCTCCAGCCCGTCCGTTACAAAAACCAAAATGCATCTAATCGCGCCTAGAGCCAAGAGATCATCAAATAAATCTCATTAGGACACATTCCATGACAAACACTTGTTGAACATCATTAATTCACAGCTGTTAACCAGATCCTACCATTATCCCTGTGATTGTAGCCCAGAACATTCAGAGTGATACTCTTTAGTATTCACAATGACGAATGGAAATCCTTCCAGTGTCATCATCAAACAGCACTGCGGTAGGTGACTTGCGAGATTCTATATGAATCAAACTTGTGTCAACTGGAAAGAAACGATGGTGCGATTCAATGTGAATCAAACTTGTTCCAGGAAATGAATTGACGGCTTAATCAGAAAGATAGTAACTATCTGATTCACTCTTACCGTGTTGTCTGCTTTGAGACGTTCCGGTAATGAGAACTAGCAAGCATGGCAAATCTAATACATCTGTGTTAGAAGACCCTACGCTTTGAGCTGGAAACCCTGTCAAGGAGATTCTTTGAATCTACCTGATCACAGGTACATTATTTATACTGTAAAACGGTCCTACGGAACCGGAGGTTAATCTAACCAAATCTGGACGAATGACAAAGCCATATTCGTCCACCCGCTTTATTGCTAACTGTTTTATTTCAGGATACATAAAGATGGAGATGGTGATGCCTCATTCCAGCTGAAGTCGGATTCATTACCACATGCTCATGCTCAAACTACAAAGACATACTATAAGCATCAAGATTCAAGAATCATGAAAGCTCAAGTATTAAAGACAAAGACTTCCACACAAACACCTGATATACAAGATCTTCCTCAAAGATAACAAGTCTATCAAGGGAGATTTGTTAGCAAGCTTTTCAAAATAATGCAAAGTATGAGGCATGTTGTCAAGACACAAGATCGCAAGGTGGCAAAGACGATCAAGATTGGAAGATAAAGATTTCGAAAGATCTCGGCGATAAAGACAAAGTCCAGAAAGACAATGACAAAATGCTCAAGATCAAAGATCACATAAGCATGAAAGAACAAGCCTACACGAATTCAAGACCAAGACCACAAGATCTAACGCCAAAAGCAACTCACTAATCTCATGAAGAAGTGTCACAAATGAACTCACTTCGGGAGATTGTTATCCTCAAATAATTGAGTCGAACAAAGGGGGGGGGGGGGGGGGGGGGGGGGGGGGTGGAAGTCGTTCATTATATTAGGCCTCGGTCACTTAATTAATTATACATTGTAATAGGCTAGAAGGGTAAATGGGCTCGTATATTGTAAGCTAATCGGTCACGTGTATTGGGCGAAAGCCTAAGTAATCCCGAGCCTAGCCCATAGAAAGCCCATAGGGCATGCAAGCCCACATGGTCTAGTAATAAATACCTCTCACCAAGTATGAGAGGGTGTTGATTCTTGTTAATTCTCACATTGTAATTTTGCAAGTAATCATCCAACTCTATTTTTCTCTCTACCTTTCTCTCTTCTAACTTCTCTCTAAATTTCTTCCATATTTTATCTCATCTTATTTTCTTGTTCATCATAATGAAGTGAAAGTGATTAAAGGTTACCGACATATATATTATTGATTCAGTTTTACATTTATATTTTGCCGACTAACCAAAAACAACACTTTAACGGGCATTGTACCCGAATCGGTAGTAGTTTCGTGGTAATTAGGTGTCGATCCCTGAGAGCGAGGTTAAATACTATCCAATCAAATTATATCTGGTTTATCTAATCTATGTGAATTCTATTTCTAATCTATTGTTAACCTAAGTCAGTCCTAAATCCTACATTCTAACGAGCAAAATAGGGTTTTCAGCTGAGACACTGGCACGGATTGGTTGGTTGAACTACAATCATTCAGGACACTGTTACTTACGCAAGCAATAGATAAAAGATAAAGAGTGGTCAAACCTTATATAAGAAATACGTATTAACCATTATTAATCTTAATTAGAACAATTGGTTTCGTTTTATTTAGTGCAAATGATTTCTTCCTAGATGTGCATATCATTCTTAAGACTGAGGCCGTTTTACAATCATCCTAAGACCTAAACACATAATTTTGTCACAATTAAAGCATCCGCATAAGTACATCCTTCTTTGTTGATTATAATCTATCTAGGATTAAAAGCAATGTGATTGTTAAGCCTAGCTCATAGAGACTTTACCCAATACCGCTTAATGATAGTCAAATACACTAGTAGTCCACTTGTTGCCAACTATCCAAAGGAATCAGAACGTATTTGTTGAAATTAACTAGGTCATGTGCTAGTCAACACGACAATAAACCATCGCAATAACCAATTACTAGTTAAGGCCAGAAGCGTATCCAACACAGCCTTAGAAGGACAATACTTTTGTAACTATAATTCTAGATGATAAATTACTAAATGAGAGAGTTATCCCAGACATCTAGATCCGCTTGGGTCCACTTTTGCTAGATCCATTTGAATGATAGGTCACATACAAAAGCGCGTAAACGGTATAAATTGATAAACATAAACAAGCACTCAACGATAAATCAAGAAAATCAATATAAACAAATACCAAACATTCAGATCTTTATAATAATGGCTAATACCCGAAGGTATTAGCCTTCAAACGTCATAATAAATACAAGATGTAATAAATTAGCCAAGGTAAACTACCGCGAGTTAACGAATTGATACCAAAAACTGAACGATTACTAAAGTATATGGAATTACACGTTGTCTCCTATGGAATTGAATACGTTGCTCGACCTCTTCTGCTCTTTTTCTCCTCTGAAAATCGACTTTTGTGGTTTAGGTATCGAGAATATGATTTAGCACACTTAAAACTCATTTTTGAGTTTTCTATTTATAAGGTCTGGAAGTCGGTTGGAATATACGTATCCATGTATTAGATAAGGCCGAATTGGGGATTTCTTGGAGTGGGGACCCCGTTTGATATCTTCCGAATATTATTTTGATTCCATAATCTTGAATACGGCGTATGAGTCTTTGGATACGGCGTATTGAACTTCATTCCCTTTGTGTCCTTGGTGAGTGCAGGCAACTGATACGTCGTATCTACCTTGATGGAACGGTGTATTTGGTCTTCAGAATAAGTAATCTTCATAATATCTTTATTTAAGCTCCAGAAGCGCGCTTTTGCTAAGTTTCACCAATAACTCCATAATTACTGTAAGTCCTCAAATAGAAACAACCAATTACACAAATTATTTTGCCAAATAACTATACAAAATGGGTTAATAACATGGGATAAATGATGCTATAAAATAGACATTATTTGATGTCATCATTGGTGGCCAAAGGATATCGTCAAGAGGAGGGTATTGATTTCGAGGAATCCTTTGCACTGGTTGCACGCATCGAGGCTATAAGTAGCTTCCATCGCCCAATGCGTCAGTAAGCACATGATCTTCTATCAAATGGATGACAAGACAAAATTCCTTAATGGCGAGTTAAAGAAGAATCTATGTTAGTCAACCAGGGGGTTTCGTTAACCCAGATCATCTGACATATGTTTATTCTCTGAAGAAGGCTCTATATGGTTTAAAGCAAGCTCCTCGAGCTTGGTATGACACCTTGTCACGGTTTCTTCTGGACAGCAAGTTTTCTAATGGTGCAGTTGACCCGACATTATTCACTCAGAAAACAGGCAAACATATTCTTCTTGTTCAAATATATGTAGATGATATCATATTTGCCTCGACCGACCCTAAAGCATTGTGACATATTTTCAATAAGATGAGTTTAAAATTCCAAATGTCAATGATGGGACAAATGTCTTTTTTTCTAGGATTACTGAGTTTTCTCAAGTGCCCCGAGGCATTTTCATAATCAATCAAAATTGCTCGTAGAAAGCTAAAGAAATTTGGGATGGATTCGTGTGACCCTGTTGATACGTAATGGTGGATTCAACTTAAACTCGATGAGGACCCCTTAGGGATTCCAGTTGACCAAACTCGATTTCATAGTATGGTCGGCTCCTTAATGTACTTCACTGCCAGCAGACCCGACTTTGTATTCGATGTATGCATGTGTTCTAGGTATCAGGCATCGCCTACCAAAAAGCACCTTAAAGCACTTAAACGGGTCTTTTGGTATCTCAGAGGAACCATTAATTGGGGTATTTGGTATCCGAAAGACACCGCTATGGCACTAACGGCCTATGCAAATGCGGATCATGCAGGTTGTCAGGATACATGAAAAAGTACGTCAGGAAGTGCTCAGTTCCTTGGAGATAAATTATGTCAGCAAGTCACAAAGAAACAAAGAGCATACGATCTCAACCACAGAGGCTGAATACATTGCCATGTCTGGATGATGTTCTCAGATACTTTGGATGAGGTCACAGCTTACAGACTACGGTTTTGCCTTCAATAAAATTCCCCTGTATTGCGATAACCGTAGTTCTATTGCTCTTTGCTGCAACAATGTCCAACACTCTCGGTCCAAACACATTGACATACGTCACCATTTCATTCGAGATCAAGTTGAGAAAGGCATGGTTGAATTGTACTTCGTGACGACAGATTATCAGCTTGCGGACATATTCACCAATGCACTATCGAGAGAGCGGTTCGAATTTCTACTCCCGCGTCTTGGTATGAAGAGTATGACTTCGGAAACCCTTAAACATCTTCAGGAAGGAGAAGAGGAGTAAAGGATGGTCTTCATATATCCTATGTATATTTGTATATAATTAAACACAAAAACAAAATACAAAAATATAAAACCTATAAAAACCATAAAAATCAAAAAATAGAAAATACCAAAAAAATATTTTTCAAGACATGTCTTCTGTAAATCGATAACATTTACGGACCTAGAAATGTCATTCAATAATGACACGGGTCTTTAAATGAAGTTCGAGCGGAAGTTTAAACTGTTTTAAAACATGTCTTCATGGCTTGCAGTTATTTCCGACTGCAACCCGCTTTTCAATTTGAGGAATGCATGTCGCCAAAAAGACAGCTGTTCCTAACAACGGGTAATTATTTTTTCCCGAGCACGGATTACTTAATTAACCGTTTTTTGTTTTTTGGTTTTGTTTTTTTTTTTTTTTTTTTTTGTTTGTGTTGTTTTTTTTTCCGAGCATCCAAGGATTAATGTACGTTTCAGTGCGTTGTTCTTTATTCGGAAGAGAAGTCTTCCTTTTTCTAACCAAATAATTTTTTTCTTAATTGATTCTTCAAAAATTATTAGTGTTAATCACAGAGGTAAAGTGTTATTGGAAATCCTTCAATCAGGTTTTTCAAAATAAAAAATATATATTGTGGGGGGGGGGGGGGGGGGGGGAAAACTTTTCAACTCAAACAACGACTACAGCTCTTTCAATAGAAAACGGGTCATTGTTTGAGGGGGAGAGTGATTTCAAGTTTATTGCATCAAACGGGTTTCTAGATCACATCATACAATTAATGGAAAAGGTTTTGTAGTAAACAGGGGTTATAATTTAAGGGGGAGTTAATTATTTTTTAACTCAAAGGACCAAAATTGTCATTAGTTAAATAGTTTAGGGACCTATATGCAATATGCTAATTGTTTTCTAGCTCTATTAAACTACAAGGACTGAATCTGCCAATCTTAAACTTGTTTACCCTAGAAAACCTTTAAACTGAAAATTAAGAGTGTTAGAAACCTAAGGGACCAAATCTGCCATTTCTAAAACCCTTGTTATAAAAGGGTGGCAGTTTGACATTTTGGTCAAACCTTGATTTATCAGTCAAACATAAAACATACACACACCCACACGCAAACCGCCACCTAAGTCGCCACATTTGATTCTTTGATTTCCTGTGAATTATGTGCTAAGGTAACTCGAAATCTTCATTCTATACCATTAGATGATGCATTAGGTGAAAGGAAATCATCTAAAACACATTAAAAGGAGAATAATTTCTAGATTCGACCTAGGTTTGTTCTTGAAAATTTAATGTTGTATGTAATTGTGAATTGATTAGAGGGATAGGTGCGGATTTAGGTGTCGATTACTCGATCATGATTGGATTAACTTTAATCAATTACATTTGTGTGATTTAAATAATCTTGTATGCATCTTTGATCGAAATAAGTATGTGTGTTTGAATATGTGTTTTTGCTTCTGGATTTGATCATGAGGGCTAGTTGTTGATGATTTGTTGTTCACTTGAGATCCTCTAACACTAAGTAGACCAAATTGATGATTTTCGATAGAAGCTTGACTTTCAAAAGTCAATAGTGATTCGCTGTTGTTGTAATCTATTTTGTATTGCATTATGTGGTAGTATAAAGGTTTATTAGAGTAGTAAAACATGGGTGTGTGAACCTTTAAGGCATTAAGAGAATGTCGTTGCCTAAATGACTAAGTTCGGCTTAAATGGTATGTAATCTGATTGATTGGCTTGCCGTTGTTGATTGCTTAGATGCATAATTAGATCTAGAATGCCTTGGTTGGTGTATGGAATTGACTTATTGAAAGAAAATTGAATTAAAATTTAGTCTTCTTGATAGCGGTTTGACTGTTCTTGATAGCTGTTTGGCAAATATTCTAGATAGCGGTTTGGTTAGGTTGCCTGATAGCGGTTTGACCTGTTTTGCCTGATAGCGGTTTGGTCTGTTTTGCTTGATAGTGGTTTGTTATGTTTTGCCTGATAGCGTTTTGATATAATTAAAATATTTTAAGTTGTGTAGGCAAACCGCTACGAGGTTAAGCGGTTTGATGAGATTATTTTATTATTAAAATAATCCAAACTGCTATTTTGAATTTTTCTTAACTGGTAGCGGTTTGAATAAACTGAATATAACATTCGTAGTTGTTTGGTCATAGCGGTTTGATTAAAATGAATATAATATTCGTAGCTGTTTGGTCATAGCGGTTTGATTAAAATGAATATAAAATCCATAGCTGTTTGGTCGTGGCGGTTTGATCATTCCGCTGTATAGCGGTTTGATCATTCCCTACATAGCGGTTTGATCATTCCTCTTCACAGCGGTTTGATTAACTCTCCTCACAGCGGTTTAGTGTCAAGTAGGTAGCGGTTTGGGCCAGAACACAAAGTTTATGGCCCATTAGTCCCTAAAAATACCCTCTCAAGCCCAATCCAAAGGCATAATTACATCTCTTTAACAACCATCCGGGACTTGTTAACTGTCTGTGTTCATTGGATAACCTTGACCCAACGTCGACTTAATCTCACATAATCAATCTGAAGGCATGTCATGTTCTCATCAACCATCAAAACATATGTCCATTTGTCTGTTCGGTCTTTGTTGATATCCTTGTGCAGACAAAATGGCTGATGAGAATGTTTTGCTCTTGCTCCCACAAGATCTGATGATCAGATACTTCCATTTGTTGCATGGGTGCCCATTGAAAGAGAAACTATGTTTTGGATCTTCAAAAGAAGCAAAAGAATCTTATTTTTCTGATCTCTGTGGATATTCTACAAAACATAAAACTTCTTCGGGCATTCACTGCCTAAACCTCGTTTCCAGCTATCTACAATTCAACAATTCTGGAACACAGCTTACATATGAGGCAAACACTAGACATGCCACCTCAGTTTATAGCTAGATGATACCCGATTCGTAAGTGGATGCTAATCTTCTGAGGAATGCTTTAGAGATAACACCCATTGATCCACTCACCGTTTGTGTCAACCTCCGCGGTGATGCAATCATGGACTTTGTGAATGAGCTGGGGTATACAGAGGTTATTCACTTTGTGTCAAGAATGGCGGTGAATAACCTTTATCAGCCTTTAGAGCCAATATTGTCTATGATCAACCAATGTCTCACAGGCAAGACTTTTGGGCATGATAGGCCTAGATATCCAGATCTTTTAGATGCTTTGGGGAATTATTACAAGTACTAATGTTGACTATGTTGAACTTATGTGGGAAGAATTTGTACAAGCTATCCAGACTTTTTACTGATAAGGCCAATCTAGGCAGTCCCACCAAGAAGGGCAGGAAAGACAGCTTCACGTTATTCCTTATTATTGATCACGAAGCTGTTATCTGTCTTTGGTAAGAAATCACAATAATCACCGAATACCATCATCTCCGTTTCATTTTGCTGAAGAAGACCTCAGACTTGTAATCTCAAATTCGTTTCCAAAGGCGAAGTCAATAAAGTCTTTGGAATGCCAATTCCCAACGACATACCAAGTAATCTAGATGCCGGGATAGCTCTCCATATAGTGATTTATACATCTAGACCAATAGGATCACAATTAACAACATATCTTCGCCCTTAAATTGTGAGCTTAGTTGGACCATAAGGTGACCTTGGTATCAACAAGTACGTTCTTGATTAATTCATAAAGACTTGGTTAGTGGACTACTAGTGTATGAATTGCCATTAAGCAGTAAGTGGGTAACGTCTCTATGAGTTAGGGTTTAACAAGATCACCATTGGCTTAATCCCTAAGATAGATTATAATCAGCAAATAAGGATGCTTTATGCGGATGCGTTTAATTGTGACAGAATTCTACGTGTCTAGGTCTTAGGAAGAAGTAACGCCTAAGTCTTAAGAATGATATGCCGCCTCGAGATAAGTAATCATTGCACTAATAAACAAACCAACATTCTGATTGGATTAATAATGGTTAATACAGTTTTCTTATATTTGGCTAGACCGCTCTTTTATCTTTTGTTAATTTGCTTGCGTGTGTTTTAGTGTCTTGAATTAGTTTTAGTCACCACCAAACCTGTGCAGTCTCTCAGGCTAAAAACCCCCCTTATCTATTAGATTTAGGATTAACATAGGTTTAACATAGGTTTAGCATAGATTAGACTAACTTAGATTAGAAAAACCAAAGTATTAATAAATTGAAAGTGTTCCTCGCTCTTAGTGATCGACACCCTACTTACCACGAAACTCCCACCGACCGGGTACACTGCCCGTTAAAGTGTTGTTTTTGGTTAACTCGGCAAAATATAAATTTAAAACTTGAATCATAAAATCACACACCTTACTATAACACATCAAGTTTTTGGTACCGCTGCCGGGGAGTGAGAATTAATCTTGATTTTTATTTGATATTTTGGTTTTTAGCATTAGATTAGATCTAACCCTTAGGATTAATGTAATTTAGATTAGTGTATAATTCTGTATATTTGTGTGTTTAATTGTTTGCGTATTTTAATTGTTTTCTCTAATACACTGTTCTGGTCGATAACTCGATACGGCGTATCCACTTCCATTGGATACGGCGTATCCAACTTTCTATCCAATACAACGTATTCATTCAAAAAGATTAATACGGCGTATTCAGTTCCATTGAATATGGCGTATTGACTATCTGATACAGTAACAGATCTGGTTTTTCGCATTTAATTTCCGTATATCTGTATTTTATTTCTCCTGAGCCCATCCTACTGATTGTTTATCCCTTGTTTCAGGTAGTGCATGACAAGAAGTTCGACTAAGGAACTATTTACACCTTTCAAGGATCTAGAACGAGAATTTCGATCATCTAGGAAGCACTTCAAGACACTAAGTCTTGACGAATCGAGATCGCCTGATTTCAATCTATTTTCTGACCAAGAAGAATACTCAGAGGAAGAGGTTGCGGAAACAATGGCGGAAACTATGGAACAATACATGAGCAAAACTCGAGCTGACTATGGATCGAGAATTGCTAGGCCTAAGATCGAGGACAAGGATAGTTTTGAATTGAAAGGCCAATTTCTCAAGGAACTACGTGATAACACCTTTAGCGGTTCAGATCATGAAGATGCGAATGAACATATTGAGAAAGTTCTTGAGATCATGGATTTATTCCACATCCCTAATATAACTATAGACCAAGTGATGCTTAGAGCCTTCACTATGTCCTTAACTGGAGCCGCAAGTCGTTGGCTAAGAAACAAACCATCTAGTTCGATTACAACTTGGGAAGATCTGAAGACAAAGTTTCTAAGCAAATATTGCCCACCTGCTCGTACTGCAAAGAAAATGGAGGAGATCAACAACTTTCAACAAGAACCGGATGAAAATCTTTTTCAAGCTTGGGAGCAATTTAAAGAACACTTGATGAAGTGTCCTCAACACTATTTAACAGAGATGCAGGAGGTAGTCTTATTCTATAATGGATTGGATGTTCCAACTAGACAAATTCTTGATTCAAGAGGAGCCATACCATCAAAGACTACTGCTGATGCGAAAGTAGCCATCCAAGAAATGGCTGAATACTCTCAAAAATGGCACAATGAAACATCAAGGACTAGAAGTACTAAAACTTTTGACGAACTAGCAGCCATACAAGCACAACTCAACAATCTTGGAAGAGAAATCAAGAAAGTAAATGAAAAAGTTTATGCTGCTCAAGTAGGATATGAACAATGTAAAGGTTCCCACTACACCAAAGATTGTCCACTCAAGGAAGAAGGGAAAACCCTTGAAGAAGCTTACTACACTCAATTTGGTGCACCTTTTCAAGGAGGGGGATATAGAGCAACTGCTCTAAGGTTCTACCAAAGGAACAACGCGAATCCTTCGTACCAAGAACGAAGGCAATCTATGGAAGAAACCCTAAATAAGTTTATGAGTGAATCGGCAAAAAGAAATGAGGAGAACTCCAATTTGATCAAAGAGATCCTAGATTCAACAAATGCTGCCATAAGGAACCAAGGAGCATCAATTAAAACTTTGGAGATCCAAATCGGGCAAATAAGCAAGGTCCTACAGGAAAGAGGATTTGAACTAACCCGAGAGATGATGTCAAGTCGATCTCAACTATTGTGGAAGCTGATTCAAGCTTGATACACCATATTAGATCTCCCCAATACGCCGTATCCACTGGACAGAACCGTACACTCATGTACGAGAAAAACAAATGACAATTACGTTCTCAAGTCGTTTGAATGGTTATACTGTAAAGAAAGAAGGGAATCATTGGACCACATAAAATTTTTTTCTTGGGAACGGCTTACTCTAAAGCTTCATATATCAATAATTCCATACCCAGAAAGGAGAAAGACCCAGGGAGTTTCACTTTACCTTGCTTTATTAATAATGTTTGCTTTGATAATGCCATTGCTGACTTAGGAGCTTGCGTAAGTGTTATGCCTCTCTCAACCTACCTTAACTTAGGATTAGGTGAATTAGCTCACACTAAATTGACAGTTGAATTAGCTGATAGGACTATGAAATATCCAAAAGGAATTGCTTAAAACGTGCTAGTAGGTATTGGTAAATTTGTTTTCCTTGTAGAGTTTATAATTCTTGATATGCCCGAGGATATCAAAGTACCCTTGATCCTCGGAAGACCATTTTTGTCTACCGCCCGTGCTAAGATTGATGTTTTCAAAAGAAAGATTACTTTAAGAGTTGGGGAAGAGAAAATAATTTTCAAAAGTGTTAAACCTGCTAGTAGTTTAATTAAGAGGGTCTACATGCTAAGCTTAAGAAAAAGAATGGAACTTGATTTAGAAGCCAGGCTAATAGGAGAGACTTTGGTGTTAATAGATCATTAGACCATTTCTTTGAAGATTACATAGAACTAAACGATCTTAATGTACTATTAGAGCTTAGGAGAGATCAAGTTGATGATTCGATGCCCACCATTGAGGAAGGTGAGGAATTTAGAACTAGGAATGATGCTAGAATGGTTAGCAAAATTTTTGGATATCGTAGTGATTGCGACCACGATAGAAGACTGTTTTTTTCCCCCGTTTATGGATATGCGTACACTTAAAGTTCTCTTGCATGATAGTTTCGAATGTTTACACGCTAACTTTTTTCCTACCTTGTAGTAATGTAAAGTCCAGAAAATTTCCATTATTTATAATGAAGGATTAATTGTAATACAGGGAAATAATGTAGTTGGAGCCTTAATGAACATACCTATCTTTGTTGGAACTTTTTCTATCTTAATAGATTTTGCAGTTTTAGAAGATATGGATGATTATCGTGATGAAGGAATGAGCGATGTTATTTTTGGCGAACCATTTTTGAGAGAAGTTAGTATTAATGCAAAACGATTCGAAGGAATGATTACCATTCACAATGGTAATGAAGAAGTTACTTACCAAATGGTGCGAATTCAAATCAAGATTTAAACCCACATAATAATTAATGCAACAAGATTCCCACATTACTAAAGGTAAGTGAAGAGGATAAAATGAATGGAATCTCGCACTCATACCAAAAGCTTAAGGGATTATACAAAGGAATGTCATGAATTAGGGACCTGAAAAATATATCCAAGATGCGAAGATGAAGAATGGCTCACGGCGAGCACATAAGCGATGCATGGATGGAATAAAAGCTGAAAAGAAAAAAGTTAACTTAAAGACTCGCTGAAGAAAAGTGCTTCCTGGGAGACAAACCGTATTGTTATTTAATTTTTATGAGTCTGTCTTCTAGAATCAATACGGCGTATGCGCTCTATACCATATGGCGTATTGAATGCCTAGTCCGTATCAGTCCTTTATTTTTTATGCAACGTTAAAAATTATGTTAGTCCTGTCAATTCGGGTATTATGCACATGATATGGTGTATTCAACAGAACTGATAGTATTAGATACCTTTACAGGTTTCTAATACGGCGGTATTCTAGTTTTTGGTTAAGACGTATCAGTTTCCCTATACAGTTTGGTTTAGTTTAGTTTAATTAACCGTATGGTACAAGATAGGAATGAATCATTTTTCCTATAATTTGCATAAGACTCGCTTGAAAGAAAAAAGAATTTCGACATGTTGGTGGAGATCTATGATTTGGAAATTTTGAAGTGTTGGAGTGTTAGGAATCTATATTGATTTGATGATACAAAACAATGAAACAAGAATGAAACAAAAGACAGTAGAATTGTATTCAACAGCAAGAAAATTAAAATAACAATGAAAAAAATGAAAAACAAAAAACTCAATCAGTAAGAAAAAAACAAAATTGGATCAAGTCGACAATATGGTAATTCTCAAGTTGTAGGAGTACTGAGATTTTAGAAGATTTGATCAAAGATATGAAGATAAAGATTAGGAAGATTTAGTTTCCTAATATAATTAGTTTTCCTTGTAAGTATTATGGACTATATTATATAAAGAGATCCATAGACATTGTTTTAGGTATGTCAGTTTATGTAAACACCAGAAAAAACGTGTGTGTATCCAGTGTGTAAACAATGTAGACGTCTAGTTGTGTTGGTGTAGCCCCAAGGTATCATAGTTTCCTTGAACCTTGTTAGATTGTAACCGTTCTATACTAATCATATAAAATTGGGGCTTAGAGTGAATGTATGAATGTAAAACCTTGTTTAATAACAATGAATATTTGTTTAATTATTCTGCCTTTGTTATTATTAATCCTAGATTAGTTTTAAATAAACTAGTCTTAAAACGATCAATTCTTTCTGGTGTATAGGTTCTATCAGTGGTATCATGAGCCATGTTTGGTTTGGATCTAGGATTCTACAAGGTTTTTATTGTCGAATTTATGAAGAATAAGTGTGTCGAAATTTAGTTTTTGGTTCCTTGTGTAATTTGGTGAATATTAAGGTTTTTCATAAAACCCTAATTCAGTAAAGGAAGAAACTATGGTATTCGGTTCATGAATAATCAAGATGGTTGCTGTTTGAAGAGTTATTGATCGATTAGTTCGTGACAACAAGATGGTTGCTGTTCTTAAAATACAAGAGTCACAGTATTTACATGTGAAGGGTTTATGCGATCAAGCTTTAAACAACACAAGATGTTTAGGGTTAACCTTTCAAATTATGTTGAGTTTGCTGGAACACAGGTTCTATCAGAGCTATATAAAGAGATCTATAGACATTGTTTTAGGTGTGTCAGTTTGTGTGAATACCAAAAAAACGTGTGTGTATCCATTGTGTAAACAATGTAGACGTCTAGTTGTGTTGGTGTAGCCCCAAGGTATCAAGGTTTCCTTGAACCCTATTAGATTGTAACAAGAAAGGAATGGCTCAACAGGGTGTTCTAGAGAATCTTACTCTAAAAATGAGAGTAAACAAATGGTTACACGGGATTTAACTAACCAGTGTAGTTAGTTAATTTTATGACATGTAGGCTATTTGGTTTAATCCTAGAAATTTATCAGTTGAACATGTTCCTCCATCTAAATCCATAGTACTCATTATTGCGGTCTCGAGTGATATACCAGGCCAAGTTCTAAAGTCCACTACATCACCGGCACACTCATAATTTTGTGGAATTTTTAGTAAGCAATTAGAAACGGGATAGGCTTAATTCTCACAATATGTATCAAGGGTTATAGTGCGCTAGGTAATGTAACTAGTGATTTTTACAAAAGTCATGCTAATTTTTTTTAATTTGGCCTATTTTTAAGCACTTTGCATGTTATTTTGTAAAAAAGAAGACAAGTACGTTCTAATTCTCCATCCCCCCACTTAAATTATACAACGTCCTCGTTGTATAGATAAAACAATTAAATAATAAGGGAAAATAGAATTAGAACGGAAAACTCCCTGATGTTTTGCTCGTGATAATTCTCCAAGATGAGTTCTTGAGCAAAAAGTGTGTTGACTAGGGCTTCAGAATGCCCGGATAAGTTCAACACATGTCCTTTTCAGAATATACCATATCATAGTTTCAGCAAGGTCCTGCATAAAAGATTAGAAGACAAGTGCAATTTCTATCTCGCTACAATGGTACAAGAAAACAATTAAACACACAACTGTACAGGGATCAATACGCCGTATCCCAAACCCTAGGATACGCCGTATGGTTCCTGTAAAAACAATTAAATACTTGGAAATTAAATATTTAGTTTTTAAAACTGATAACGTCCAGACACGTCTATACGCCGTATCCAGAGGGGTTCGATACGCCGTATAGAGTGTCTGGGAAGACAAACTCGTGCAACAAACAAATAAAATGCGACAAACAATTAAAATGACAGGGTTGTCTCCCGGGAAGCACTTTTGTTTCAACTGGTCTTTAAGTTCGACCTTTTTCCTTCTCTTCATTCATTTGGTGTTGTTACGACCCATCCTTCATCTATGAGATGTAAAAGTTCTTGATAAGCATCGAGGCTATCCTTTGAATGGTTAAGGTATTCAGACTCTTTTATGGTAATGTACTCCTCATCATCATCAAATGAGTACTCATCATCTCGAATCTCCTGATTTTGCAGTTTGATGGTTCAAGATTTGGATTACCCTTATGTTCTTCATGTCCTTGATTTTCTTGAGTGTCACCGACGTTGCTTGCTTCATAATCCCTTCCAAATATACGGTTGACGTCAAGATAAGGATTGCTAGCCCATTCCGTTTTCATATTCGCATATGGTTCCCGTCCGAAATTTTCCATACGAGTAAATGGGGCGATCTCGTGAGCGTTCACCTTCCACCAACATTCTTGTAGTTTTACCAGTACGTCATAATCTAACTCGTGGAAGTTTTCAAAGCTATTTTCAACCATCCGCAAAATTTCATCACCCCGTGAGTTGCGTCTCCCCACGATCCTATAATTTTAGCCTTAAGTGCTAAGGCTTCATCCTTTAGTTTCCTATCAGCTAGTTTATCATACCACCTGTGATCCTGGAAATAGGTTATGCTTCCTATTCGAACCATCCCTGGTAATTTCCCACCATTACAGAACCCATCAATATCATAAGTACATGTGGGCCACTTAGTTTCTCCACTCTTAAAGTGGTATGGTTCGCTTGTGTGATCACATAGTTTGTATGGTACCTCATTTTCTGACCACGGTTCTTCGGTACCCCTTGCCTTGTCATTATTAAACTCTCGTTCATATTCATCATAAGTTTTGAAGTTTTGGATATCATAAGTGAACAGATCAGTGTCGATTTTTAGAAGGTAGTTGAATTCGTAGAATGCCTGAACATCTTCAATTCTGTAGGCTTTTTATAGTGATTAATGATGAGAAAACGAGTATCACGAATTTGATGCAGAAGGTAAATATTCCCAACTTTTGTGTCTTATGACTTGTTTATCCACAGGACTCCAAACTATACTTACCCAAATGTATAAGTAGACCGCAACATCTTGAAAGAATCATCAACTAGATGAGACACTGAGCACTACAATGTAACTCCTTTAGGTGATAGCCAATGTGCGCATTGAGCATCATAAGAAAAATCACACATTGCTAGATTCTTCAAGTCTTCGTCAAAACCATATAAAACGAACAAGTTATCTTGTAAGTGTAACACCCACTTTAAGATATGATAAGAACACTCTCCAGTGGAGAACTCAACTACAACATTAAATAAGTGATAATCAATTGTCTTCGTAATCACATCTTCAATAAATCCAAAAATAGCCTTTTTCAATTTAATTAAATCTTTGTCCTATCCGTGAACCAAGCTGTGTGTTATCCGTTATCGCATAAGGCTAGCATATAAACGTCTTTAATACTTAGCATGCTAACCACGAAAGTATTAGCATTAAACATGAACCATCCATCATAACAAATACAATTAATCCCGACAATAGTACTATCATTGACAATACAAATCCTCTAGGGAGCAACACAAAGTACCAACGAGCAACATTAACATCTCGAATTACTACTAGTAGTATTATCACAAAGCTAGCAGTAGTAAATTTCTTGTAAGCCCAATGCTAGCAGTACTAAAAAGCATGTAGCAGTGAATAAGGATTACCTTTGCTCATCGCAACAAATCCTCCATGTGTCGTCCATAACACTTAGTACTGTTGTAAGTATAAACATTCCCATGAATTTACTTTGGAAGCATTAACCAAAAACACAACAACACTAATGTTCCTCCGTTAAATAAGTAGATCATCCCATGTATCAGACTTTACCCAATTACTACCATGCTCTGAGCAAATAAAACAAACCTTGTAATCCTAGATCAAGAGCCCCAGGCTCTATGACCAATCATAGAGATCTTTTAAAACAATCTAGAATATGGTTTTACATAAAATATAAATATCGACCATCGGAACAATAAGAAACAAGTAAATTTATCAAACAAGGTTTTATTATCATACGTTTTCACCTTGACCTAAATCTATACCTTGGAACTACTAACTAACTATTAGTTAAATAACTATTAACTAACTAACTATTGTGTACACACATGCACACGTTTACTAGACTCTCATTGGGAGAGATCTATGTTTTTGGATGCACTAAACCTATGTCTATGATCTCTTTATATAGGAGGAGATCAAGACTACAAGAAAACTAATTCTAGTCCAACAATTGTATTAAATACTTAGTCCAATGTATTTTATATGGTTGACTAAAATAATTAGAAACTAAATCAGCATTAATCTTCAAGTTGTAATTAATCTTCAATCAATATTAATCGTTGTTTGATTGCGTTGAATGAGATCTTCAATCATTATTAATTACTGTTTGACTGCATTAAATGAGAAGATAACTACTGTTTGACTTCAAGTCTTCTAGAATCCCATAATGCTAAATTAGTCCTTCTTGTTTCATTCTTTTGTTCTTTTGTCTCATCAAATTTGTAAATCCCAACAGTTTGTGTTCTTATTATATCTTTTAACAGGAGATAACTTGTTTGTGCTTAGAAACGATGTGACGAAGACTTTAAAATCTAGCAAAGGTTGATCTATAAACTTTTGGTGCTCAATGCTTCACCATTGCTAAGCACTTAAAGAGTTTACGTTGTAGTGCTCAGTGTCTCATTTAGATGATGATTTTGTCAAGAGATTGAGGTCTACTTATGTATCATCAGTATGAGTTTGGAGTCACATGGATAGTACAAGACATAAGACATAAGTTTGGGTTACTCTACTTCAACATCAAGTTTGTTATACTGAGTTTTCTCCATCAGTAATCATTACATAGAGCCACCAGAATTAGAGATCCAAGAGATGGTTAACATATTGGTTTTAGAGGAAGCATATGATAAAGTGGTTTAACCTATGGAAATGTTACATTGCACCACTTGAGGGAAGGTTTCATTAACACTGCTAGTCATTATACTACTGCTAGTTTTAAGTTTCTACTGCTATAATTCATTTTGTCTTATT
Source organism: Tanacetum coccineum (assembly GCA_026074375.1). Lineage (NCBI taxonomy): Eukaryota > Viridiplantae > Streptophyta > Magnoliopsida > Asterales > Asteraceae > Tanacetum > Tanacetum coccineum. The sequence goes on along the minus strand of BQNB010075749.1, from coordinate 6,367 downwards.
GTGCGTGATGGTGGGTATTTTTGAGTCATGGAGGCGGATTGGGAGTTTGATTTTATAGTTGTAAAGATCCAAGTTGCATATCTTTACAAGACCCCTATTGGATTATTACAAAAAGGGGAAGAAGATTACAAAGATATGATTTATAACTTATTAAATGTGGTGGCATGGAGATTTCGATTTAAGGGGAAGATTGTTTCATTCATGGAAGATCAAGATGTTGGTTTTGTAATCATCAAATAGGTGAAGATTTTTGGGAATTATATTGATTTGATGATACAAAACAATGATATAAAACAATGAAACAAGAATGAAACAAAAGGAAAACAAAAGGATCAAAATCGAAATTATGGAATTCTACAAGATGTAGGAGTACATGAAGATTTTAGAAGATTTGGTTAAAGATATGAAGATAAAGATTAGGAAGAATTAGTTTCCTAATACAATTAGTTTTCCTTGTAAGTCTTATGGACTCTATTATATAAAGAGATCCATAGACATTGTTTTAAGTGTGTCAGTTTGTGTAAACACCAGAAAAACGTGTGTGTATCCAGTGTGTAAACAATGTAGACATCTAGTTGTGTTGGTGTAGCCCCAAGGCATCAAGGTTTCCTTAAACCCTGTTAGATTGTAACCTTTCTATACTGATCATATAGAATTAGGGCTTGGAGTGAATGTATGAATGTAAAACCTTGTTTAATAACAATGAATCTTTGTTTGGTTATTCCGCCTTTATTATTATTAATCCTAGATTAGTTCTAAACAAACTAGAGCTTAAATGATCCATTCCTATCAGGTTGTATAGGTTCTATCAGGTGGATTAGCTTCTTATGTGTAGTTGTTTTGTTAACATATCTTCCCCTATTTGATGATTACAAAACCAACATCTTGATCTTTCATGAATGAAACAAACTTCCCCTTAATTCCATACCATGCTATACCACCAAGGATCTATAAGTTGCAAATCATCTCTATAGAATCTTCTTCCCCTTTTTGTCATACTCTAATAGGGGACTTATGAATATAAGCAACTTTGATCTTGACCACTACAAACCATATATCACACTTCTAATCCAAATTTTCCAATGTATCAAATTACCCTCCATTATGCATAATAAGAATAATAAATTCAAGCAGTAGAAACTTTAAACTAGCAGTAGTAATAATGACTTAGCAGTAGTAAAAACCTTCACCTCAAGTGGTGCATGTAAATGGTTTAACACTCTATAATATGCTTCTCCTGAAACCAATATGTTAACCATTTGTTGAATCTTTCATTATGTAGGCTTTTTGTAATGATTACTGATGGAGAAAACTAAGTATTACAAACTTGATGCTGAAGTAGAATAACCCAAACTTGTGTCTTATGTCTTGTACTATCCACGTGACTCCAAACTCATACATAATACCTCTAAGTATAAGTAGACCTCAATCTCTTGACAAAATCCTCATCTAAATGAGACATTGAGTACTACAACGTACCTCCTTTAAGTGATAGCGAATGTGCGCATTGAGCACCGTAAGAGAAATCATACATTGCTAGATTTTGCAAGTCTTCATCAACACTGTATGAGCACGAACAAGTTATCTTCAAAGTCATCACTAACACTGACTTTTAAGATATGATAAGAACACGCACCTGTGAAACTTTACTTCAACTTTAAATAAGTGATAAATAATCATCTCCGTAATCAATTATTTCAAATAATCCCAAAAATAATAGCCATATAACGTTTAAGAACATTTAAACCAAAACTGTGTGTCATTCTGTTCTATCCCAATCCATCTGAGAACAAAACCTGTGTGTTTTTCGAGATCTTTGTCTCCAACCAAGAACCAAAATCATGTTCTGTCGATATTGGACACAACAAGCAGCAATAATTCCTTATAGCAGCACAAACACACAAACTCTTTCCAATAGAAGCATAAGTTGTATTTGAATTCACTCAGTAGTAACTACTAAAACCTAGTAGCACTAATATCACATGGCAGTTTAAACTTTCCAGCTTTGTATCATCCTTAGCAGTAGCAATATAGATATGACAACATTAAGTCACTACTTGGCAGCATAAAGTAATATTCGAGCAATAGTAATTTTACCTTTGGCAACTTTAAGTTATAAACGAACCCTAGCAGTAGGAATACTACCATTGGCAACACTAATTAGTTACTACTGTTCTTCTTTGGTAGTTTGAATGATATGTTAGCAGCACTTTAACAATACTAACGAACATGACAAGCAGCATTAAGTAGTGTACGAGCAGTATTAAGATAAACTTTTAAGACAAAACTTACATTCGCCACCAGTAGAGTTACTTTTAACCAAAGCAATGTTACTCGACAAAGTAGAAGTAACCACAATAATGTTCACTCCTTCTCTAGTAACCTTACACACCCAATTAGAAGTAGAGTTATTCCTTCTCTAGTTATCAAATGATTGATCATATGGAATCACCACCATAACGATTAGGGTTTAGTTCCATATGTACGAACGTCAGTTAGGGTTTATCAAGATAACTTATGAATTATCAAGATAATTCATGAATTAGGGTTTGTTCTTGTAGACTTGTGTATGCCAGTATTTGATTTATGTACACGATCCCTTACTACTAGACCATGTGTTCCAGCAAACTCAACATAATTTGAAGGATTAACCCTAAACATCTTGCGTTGTTTAAAGCTTGATCGCATAAATCCTTCATAAATGAATCATGTGACTCTTGTCTTTTAAGAACAACAACCATCTTGTTGTCACAAACTAATCAATCAACAACTCTTCAAACAACAACCATCTTGATTATTCATGAACTGAATACCACAGTTTCTTCCTTTACTGAATTAGGGTTTTGTGAAAAACCCTAATATTCACCGAATTACACAAGGAACCAAAAACTAAATTTTGACACACTTATTCTTCATAAATTCGGTAATAAAGACCTTGTAGAATCCTAGATCAAGAGCCACATGGCTTTGATACCACTTGTTGATCCCAATAGAATAGATCTTGCTTAGCTTGTATAAGGCTAAGTTGTATTGAATAAATTCAAAACAACTATGATAGAAACTTTGATTGTGAATATCAAAGACTATGCGGAATCTAGTCAATGATACCAAGAAGAATTTCAATGAAACAGTACTGAATAAGATCAATAACAAACAGTTTACCAAAATTTTAGCCTTAATATAATACGAACACCCTTAATAGTGTTAGGGTTACAAAACCTTGAAGCTATGACAATTCTATGAATGACTCGATTTGATACTTTGATACTGATGCATATAATTCTATACCCTAGGTCCTCCTTTTATACACTAAGGAGTCCTAATGGGATTACAATATTTTCCTAAGTTATCATGATCTTCTAAACAAATAAGTTATACGTATCTTTTACAAAAATATCTCATACATTTCCCACAAGCAATCTTTATCTTTTCTCTGAGCAGTCTTTATCCTTTCAACAGTTGTAATCTTTCAGCACCAACAGTAGTAACTTTTGTACCAACAACACTAACTGTGCACAAGCAACATTAACTACTTAGAAAGTTTTCTTCAATCTTCATCAACAGTACTAAGTTACACTAGCAGTACTAACATTACTCTAGCAGTACTAACATTACTAGCAGTAGTAACTAACACTACCAGTAGTAACTAGTAGTACTAACTACTTAGCATATTTTTCATTAAGATTACTAACAACACTAATTTATGCTTAGCAGCAGTAACTAATACCTTAACAGCAGTAACTTCAAGAAGGCTTTTAATCC